>JBBPBX010003364.1:20349-42132 GCA_038048925.1 Garcialebias charrua
AGTCTTTTTGTTCAACCAGCGAAAATCTGTACAGATGCGAAGATCACCATTCTTCTTCCACACAAGAACCAATGGTGAGGCATATTCACTGGTTGACTTCCTGATAATCTCTTTCTCCTCCATTTCGCTCAAAACCTGCCGCAGCTTCTGGTACTGGCTTGGTGGTACTCGCCTGTAAGGCAGTCTGAAAGGTTTGTTATCCGAAAGATGTATACGGTGCACAAAACCCTTTGCTTCACCACAATCAAGATGATGTCGTGAGAAAATGTCCTCATACTCCAAAACAAGGTCCGCCATCTTTTCCTTACACCTTTCAGATGTCTCACAAGACTCGATGTCAACATCAGTGAGCCCAATTAACCGGAGCTTGTCACTCACAGAAGTTGTAACCAGGGAAGATGGTGCTGCAAACTGACAACAATTGGACAGAGAGACTGCTGCTTGCTCACACACATCTAGGTCTTCAAGCGCTGTGCAGGTATAAATGTCAGCCAGCTTTGCGTTGCGTCTCAACAACACAGGCCTGTCGGAAGTATTAATCAGTTTCAGTGGAACCCACCTGTCCCCCCACAAAGGAGTTATAATCTTTGCAACTAAAACACCTCTGGGGGCTGAGCGAGAAGTAGTGGGTTCTGTCATCACTGTACTGCCTGTGGAAATAGCAACATTTTTAGGCAGTTTACCCCAGATCAGGTACTCGCAACCTGGTTCAAGACACACAGCTGTATTACATTTGACAGTGCCAACTTTATCAGGAACGTCTGTACCTCTCCATGGGCTCAGTCCAGAAAGCATAGACAGAAAACTTTCAGTTTCAGGGTCCTTCTCTGGACAGGGACTGGATATGGTTTTCCAATATGGCTCACATAACTTGGACTGATGCAAAATGTGTTTTATGACATTTGACCCCAGTATTAATTCATCATGTTGACCTGGAACAACCAGTGTGGGAACCATCATCTTGCAGCCATACACCTCCATCTCAACATCAACAACACATTTGGGCTTTACACGCAGACCACCACAACCCACAAGGGTCACGTTTGTGTTGGCTTGACTTTCTTTGTTTATCAGACCTGCCCGTTGTAGTTTTACTTCGGCTGCTTCATTAATGCTGCAGGCCATAGATCCGCTGTCCAACATACCACCTAGCTTCAGTAACCCACCAACCACAACTGGGGTGTAGAAAAGACTCTCACTGCTACTGACTTTGTGAATATTCTGAAAAACAACTTCAGAGTCCTTACAGTTGTCATTCACATTTGTATAAATAGACTCTGCATCAGAAACATCTACATTTTGGGAGTTTAAGCTGAGACCCGTACTGCCCCCCTCCAAATACAGGTCCGCTAGTTTCCCTGTGACTGGGTGTTGGAAGCGTTATTAGCTGGACAGGACATTCTAACATGACCAGGAGCAAGACAAGCAAAACAAAGTTTTTCAGACAGGCAGTGAGACATGGTGGTGTGACTCTTATCACTGCAGACCCTACATGCAGCCTCCTTGGGACGCCTGCTACGTGTTGACTGTTGAAACCTTCTCCCTGTCTCAGGTTGTACATCATGCTGCTGCATTCTTTCCATCATGTTTTGGAACATTTCGACCATCTGACTGAGCAGCTTGTTCTCCGACTGCTGAAGGTTTTGTGACACTGGGTAAGCGGGATTGCTCACAGGATTCTGGCCTTGAGATGAGACATTTGGAACATTTTGGACAAAGTGTTTCTCAGGTGTTACAGTGACTGCTGAAGATATACTGGACTGTTCAGAGTGTATGGCAGCAGTCTGGCTCTTCAATTGGGCAGTGCTAACAGCTCTGTTACTAGCCCTCAACTCTCTCTGGTAATCATTGATTCTCAGCTGAACCTCACGAGTGGTCCACTCATGGATGGGCTTACACTTCAGAGTGTAGGATAACTCAGGGTCAGGGCAATATTTTACAAACATGACAGCCACTTCATCATATAGGGTTTCTGTTGTCTTTCCTTGTCTTTGTAGGCCCTCGAGAGCCAGCTCAGCAGCTTTATTGAGCCTAATCCAGTAATCCACTGGGTTTTCTCTTGATCTGGGAAGTGTTGCGTAAAAATCAGCAAGAGGGAGACATGAAGAAGCATCACTAAAATAGTGCAGGAGGACACTGTAGATCAGTTCAGTCTTTTCTGTTACGTCGAGGCCTGGATCACTACGCATAGAAATCCGTACAACATCTCTGGCTTTACCCCTAAGATGACTTACAATCTCATCAGCCTGTTCTTGTACAGAGATGTTCTGCTTTTTGAGGTAAGTTTTAACCATTTCAATCCACTCCTGAATTGAACATGTATCAGTGCCATCACCTCTGTAAGACTGAAGTTCCTTATTTGGTTTGATATGGACAGTTACATTTGGAGTGTCATGTCTACTTGAACCACTCAGGTCAGTAGAACCAGTCTGATGACAACCAGTCATATTTACAACACCAGTAGACATCAGTTTTGTCACAATAGATTCACCAATCTGGGCTCCTAATTGCCCTACAATTTCAGTGAGACTGTTAACATCAATGTTACCGTTAGGTGTAGAAGCACGGGGGCCCTCGTTCCCATTCATAGCAAAAGCGGTACAACCTGGGGTCTGACTTAGATTCACAGAACCTCCTACTACAGTGGCTTGATCTATGTTACTTTTACTGGCAAGAGAACTAAGCCAGGCACCCCTACCCTTAGGTAACATAGGTGTATTAAAGGGATCCATAAAAAAAACTTTCAAAATATCAATGTACTTGCGTTGTGTTTTAACTTCAAATGACCAGTTTACTATTAAAACTAGAGGTAAAGTTTTCAATTTTTCTGTCCTTTATATGACCAACCACACAGGAAAATTGGGAGCGCAGAACAGGAGAACAGCACAGCATCCACGGCGACTTGCATCAAGCTGGTCTGAAGATCCTGAAGGTCACGGCACCAGTGTGACGATGCTTGTTTTTGGACACACGACAGCACGTCAAAATACTGTTTCTCCAATGTTTATTGGTTCTCCTGCAGAAGACAATAAAATAAACACATCACTTTGTCTTCTGTTTTCTGCACTTCTGGCTCCTTCACAGTGCTTCTCCAGCAAAGTGAGCCTCACAATATAACAGTTATATTTCATTCAGGAGGTTTACAAAGCAGAAAAGTAATATTTTTCTTTTAGAGTAACAAAACATAACATTTTCTAAATATATAATTAAAAACAGTGCAATAAAAGAACAACAGCGCCATCTACTGGGCAGTCTAGAACAACAAAAAGACAACATTCAATCATTACATGAACAAAAACAACAATTTCACATACCTGCAGAAGACAATAAAATAAACACATCACTTTGTCTTCTGTTTTCTGCACTTCTGGCTCCTACATGTGCAAAAATAAATGTTACCAAATGAAAAACGTGACAACACCCTTGCTATTACAGTCATTGTCCACCAGGGGGCACATCACACAATGTGGCACCAAAAAGAAAAGAGAGGGAAAATAAAATGCCTACAACCTTTATATTTGTGGTTAAACTTGAAAATAAGTGTTACTGTAATGTTTTAAAAGATATATCAAACAATATGATTAAAAGTGTACAACTTTAAAAGTAAAAATTTCAAGAAACATATAAAATATCATCAGAGAGCCTTCCACACTTCTTACCTTCACAGTGCTTCTCCAGCAAAGTGAGGGAAAGGAAACACGGGAGGAGCCAAGTGCACACATCATTTCCTCCTTGATACATTTCAAAATAAAAGACCTCAGTAAAATAAAATTCACAAACATGAATACAGTGGAGTAACTGATTATCTTAGAGTATATTTTTAACTCCGTTACATAAGTGTATCAGACACAGAGTAGCAGAGAGAGAAGATGAAGGTTTGTTACTGGAGGCCAGCTGTCAGTGGAAGAGGTACTGAGTCCTGCAGCTGCTTCACAAGTCCAGTTGGTTCTTAAAGAACCTGAGAGTGATAAACTGAACAACTTGGTCCATTTGAACTTTGCTTGTTTTTATGTGCAGAGGGCAGGAGGTGCAGAACACAACAAATAAACCAACATATATTTCACATCAACAACTTTTTATCTGTTTTTGTTGAAATAAACTGTTTTCCTCCACAGAGATGTGAGAAACTGATGAAGGTCTCTGATTCTCCTCTTCCTCTCTGTCCAGACTCAGTCAGGCTGGTTGATGGGACTAACCTGTGCTCAGGCAGACTGGAGGTGAACTTTAACCAGTCCTGGTCCTCAGTGTGTGAAGCTGACTTTGACCAGCAGGATGCAGAGGTGGTCTGCAGGGAGCTGGACTGTGCTCCTCCTCCAGTCCTCCAGGGGGCGCTCTATGGAGAAGTGGAGGCTCCAACATGGAGCAGAGAGTTCCAGTGTGAAGGTAACGAGTCTGCTCTCCTGGACTGTAGAAGCTCAGCTTCAGCTAGAAACACCTGCTCACCTGGAAAAGCTGTTGGACTCACCTGTTCAGGTAGACGAGGAGCTGCAGACTTGATGCTGTTCACTGGTTTTCTTCATTCATTCATTATTTTTCTGTCTCTGCTCAGATGGTGTCAGGTTGGTGGGAGAGGCCAGTCGCTGTGCTGGGACTCTGGAGATGTTTCAACAGAAACACTGGAGACCAGTGGATGCCTTGATTAACTATTGGAACAAGAACTCAGCTGCTGCAGTGTGTTCTCATCTGGGTTGTGGTTCTGTTGTGTCAACAAGAATATTAAAGAAATCTACAGACAGACCTGTGTGGATGATCATGTCTAACTGTTTGGAAAGAAAATCTGCACCAAGAGATTGTTTATATTTGTCTGATCTTAGACGGACACGTCAATCTGTCCATTTCCTTGAAGTGATCTGCTCAGGTAAAACTGAACTCTAACATGTTTAATAACTTTGTAAATGTTCCTCCATCACATTTCAAATATTTAACAGTTTCCTTGAAACAGAACTTGTGAACCTTTATATGAATGTGAACTTAAAAACTGGAGTAATCACCACCTGTAAGTCTTCTGTCCCTCTCTGCTGTGCTTTGACTCTAAAGGCCCAACCAGAGGAAGCTGTCATGTTTATACATGCTAGTTGCCATGGCAACTTATCTGAGCTCACCATCAGAGTTGCTGCTGAACTCAGGACATCTTTTCACTGTTTTACAATAAATATTGATCCATTTTTAAATGTTTGTTTCCTCCAGATTTGTTGGTTGATCCACATATCTTCCTGTCTTCCACTGACGGGGTCTCCAACGCCATAAAACAGGGGTCTGAGGTTCCCATACGCTCAGATTTCAGCATCAGGTGCTCCATCAAACCTCAGTACCACAATGGTTCCTTCCAGCTCCTCTTCAACACCTCCAACTCAGCACAGAACTACACCCTGCCAGCTGTCAATCACTCCGCCCACTTCCTGTTCTCTGCTGCAGACCACACCCACCAAGGAACCTACAGCTGTGCTTATCACGTCTACGTTTTCTCCCATAACTTCTCCTCTAGGAGCCAGCCGCTCAGCCTCACCATCTCAGGTAACTTCATTGAGTCCAGGAGGAAAACGGTCCGATTCAACTGACTCATCATAAATTATTAATTTAGAATTAAAACTTAATTTTATATATTTAACTAATTTAGCTGCAACCTGATGAGGGATGTGTTGAATTCAGTTTCAGGATATTTGACTGCTTTGATCATCAGACTAGTTGTGGTCCTGCTGGGTTTGATCATGGGATCCATCCTTGTCCTCTACTTCTACTTCAAGGTACTTTATGTATCATGCATGATATATTCAGTTAGAAATGTTCTTGCAGTAATTATAAAACCTGATGTTGTTTCAGACCAGCAGCAGCCAGAAGTCAGGAGCAGAGAAAAAGCATCATGTTGATGGTTCCAGAGCTGAAGGAGAGGAGGAGACTGCAGTCTTCAGGGATGAGTAGAGCAGGATCTTCACATTCAGATGAAGAAACAGTGACACGTTTCAAACAGCTGTTCCCTCCACATGGAGACATGACAGACCCTGATGTCATCTAGACCAGCACATTACAGAGTGTTGTGCTTCCAGGTGGAAGAAAGTTCTCAGATTTCACCTTGTTCCTGGGATCAGAGACAAACAATCCTCAGTGTGGATTCTTTTATTGTGTCTTTCTGTTTCTGATGCTGCTTTTTGTTTGTGCCATGAACTTTTCCACACATGCTGTTGTGTGATGATTTATAGATTTGAGAGTCAGCTGACATCAAATCAAAGCAACAGTTGAAGTTGGAGCTAAACTGAAATGTAGACTTTCTGCTGCATCAGTGTCAGTATTAGAGCTCCTGTCACTGAGAGGAAACAGAAACTTGATTCTCTGCTACATTCAGCTGAATGATGCATCTGAGGTGCATTTGTTCACGACGTGGTGATTTCAACAGATTTAGAGAGGAAATATCTGAAAATGTGCTGATTTACAGTTTTATTAGTTCATTGTTCTTTTATTGTAGTTTAATGTTTATTATTTGATGGGTTTATAATTGATTTGATGTCAATGTTCATGTTTTTGTGTGTTGCTGTGAAAAGTTTTCTCCTGCACTGAAGTAACAACTTCTGACCTGCTGACTTTATTTACCTGAACATGTTTGTAAGAGATTTAAAATCAAAGTTTGATTTTCTGTTTAAATAAATATTAAAAACTAAACCATCAGCTTTGGAGGTTAGACATGAGTCAAAATCACTTGGAGAAGTTCTTCTTAGTTATTTCTCACATTCTTCAACATTTTTCTAAAATTAGAACATTACATTAAATAATATTTAATTAACAAAGACTAAACCAACATCTTGATACAGGAGTTATGACAGTTTTCTGTTCTGGATCATACGTGTGTGTTAACAACAACACTTCAGCAATGACTGTTGCTCCTCAAAAAGCTGGGAAGGGTCAAAGGTCATTTCAGATCTATTTACTGTCTGAATGTTTATAAATCATTCTCACTATTGAGCTCCACTTTTATTCTGTATGTTTTTCTGCACGTAACTCGTTCCACTATTTTTGTGCTATGTCAACAATTCATGTATCAGAACGTTCAGTTCATTCAGGACATTTCTGCTCTGATATTTGCTTTTGTGTAATTTTTTGAAATATTGAGCTTTGTCGGCCGTGTTTTTCTCATTGAAAATGAATGGAGCTCTCATCACTTCCTACAAACCCTTTAAAACATTTTACTGCTCATAACAGCTTTTATTCTAGTCCAGCTTTTTTCAGTTTCCTTCTGCTAAATTCAGCTTTTTTTCTTCCCAGTAACATTTTCAGCTAGTTTTGGATTTCTTTTGGAATTTGTTGGGTAATTTCCACTTTTTGTGTTTCTGTCTAAAAATTTTAATTTTAATTGCTTTTTTTTCAGCTTCTCTCTGATTTATTTAGCTCATGATAGAGGCCTATTTTTAGATGTTAGAAGTTGTTTAATGATATAGAACTGAAGTAATATACTCTTTGCTACAAACAAATAAATCCTAAAAATAAAGATTATTTTTATTTAAAACATGACAAATCTGGTGTATTTGTTCTAAACAGTTAACAAAAAACACACATTTTTAAACATTTCCTCTTTTCAACAATTCACATTGAAAAATGAAATGAATGATGATGGTATAATTAAAACAATTACAAGAAAGAACAAAATAAGCACATCAATAAAAGCATTAGACAAATTAAAAGATGATTTGGCTAAACAAAAATGGGATGATGTGTATGTAATGTAAACAAATCTTATGATGAATTTATGACGATTCTGGAGGTCTTGTACAAAAAAATTGTGTCCAAAAAAATTATATAAAGAAAAATACAGTGGATCATCCATGGATGACCAAAGGATTAAGAAATGCATGTAAAAAAAATAATCATCTATATTCATGTTTCTTGAAATCGAAAACTCAAGAGGCTGAAGAGAAATATAAAAAGTACAAAAACAAATTAGTTGGGATCATAAGGAAACACAAGAGGGAATACTATAAATCATTACATAAATGTAGTGGTGATATGCGTACAACATGGAGGGTAATGATTACAGTTTTGAAAACGCAACCAGTGAGGACGGGACTTCCACAAAGTTTTGTGGAGAATGATGTGGAAATCCATGACGATGATGAAATTGTTAATGGGTTTAATAATAATTTTGTAAATGTTGGGTCTAGCCTTGCAGCTACGATTCCTAAAGTGGATAAGAATGTAAGTTATTTAAGAAATGGCTGCATTAACAGTATGTTTCTGGGTGGAACAGATAAGGAGGAAATAATGGAGGCATATAAATTTGCTAACAAAAGATCAAAAGATTGTGAAGATACGGATATGGTGGTTGTTAAGGAAATAATGAGTCATGTGATTGAGCCATGCATTTGTAATTTATCATTTTCAAAAGGAATATTCCCAGATAGAATGAAAATAGTTGTTCCTCTTTTTAAAAATGGTGACAAACGTGTATTTAGTTATTATAGGCCTATATCTTTATTGACCCCCTCCCTGGGCTGCCACCTTACCGTGGTGGAGGGGTTTGAGTATCCCAATGATCCTAGGAGCTATACTGTCAGGGGCTTCATGCCCCTAGTAGGGTCACCCAAGGCAGACAGGTCCTAGGTGAGGGACCAGACAAAGTGCAGCCCAAAGACCCCTTATGATGAGTCAAATCACTGGAAACAATGTTCCCTCGCCCGGACGCGGGTCACCGGGGCCCCACTCTGGAGCCAGGCCCGGAGGAGGGGCACGTTGGCGAGCGCCTGGTGGCCGGGCTTTTACCCATGGAGCTCGGCCGGGCACAGCCCGAAGAGGAGACGTGGGTCCCCCTTCCCATGGGCTCACCACCTGTGGGAGGGGCCAAAGGGGTCGGGTGCATTGTGGAATGGGTGGTGGCCGAGGACGGGGACCCTGGCGGTCTGATCCTCGGCTACAGAAGCTGGCCATTGGGACATGGAATGTCACCTCTCTGGTGGGGAAGGAGCCTGAGCTAGTGTGTGAGGTTGAGAGGTTCCGGCTAGAAATAGTCGGACTCACCTCAACGCATGGCTCTGGCTCTGGAACCAGTTTCCTTGAGAGGGGTTGGACACTCTTCCACTCTGGAGTTGCCCCTGGTGAGAGGCGCCGAGCAGGAGTGGGCATACTTGTTGCCCCCCATCTTGGTGCCTGTACGTTGGGGTTCACCCCGGTGAACGAGAGGGTAGCCTCCCTTCGCCTACGTGTGGGGGGACGGGCTCTGACTGTTGTTTGTGCCTATGCGCCAAACGGCAGCGCAGATTACCCACCCTTTTTGGAGTCCTTGGAGGGGGTATTGGAGGGTGCGCCTCCTGGGGACTCCCTTGTTCTGCTGGGGGACTTCAACGCTCACGTGGGCAATGACAGTGAGACCTGGAGGGGTGTGGTTGGGAGGAACGGCCCCCCTGATCTGAACCCGAGTGGTGTTCTGTTGTTGGACTTCTGTGCTCGTCATGGATTGTCCATAACGAACACCATGTTCAGGCATAAGGGTGTCCATATGTGCTCTTGGCACCAGGACACCCTAGGTCGCAGTTCGATGATCGACTTTGTTGTCGTCTCATCTGATCTGCGGCCGCATGTCCTGGACACTCGGGTGAAGAGAGGGGCGGAGCTGTCAACTGACCACTACCTGGTGGTGAGTTGGCTCCGATGGTGGGGGAGGATGCCGGTCAGACCTGGCAGACCCAAACGTATTGTGAGGGTCTGCTGGGAACGTCTGGCAGAGTCTCCCGTAAGACGGAGCTTTAACTCCCACCTCCGGGAGAGCTTTGAACACGTTCCGAGGGAGGCGGGGGACATTGAGCCCGAGTGGGCCATGTTCCGCGCCTCTATTGTCGAGGCAGCTTATCAGAGTTGTGGCCGCAAGGTTGTTGGTGCCTGTCGTGGTGGCAACCCTCGAACCCGGTGGTGGACACCGGCGGTGAGGGATGCTGTCAGGCTGAAGAAGGAGTCCTATTGGGCCTTTTTGGCCTGTGGGACCCCGGAAGCAGCAGATAGGTACCAACAGTCCAAGCGGCATGCGGCTCGGGTGGTTGCTGAGGCAAAAACTCGGGCGTGGGAGGAGTTCGGAGAGGCCATGGAGAATGACTTCCGTACGGCTTCGAGGCGATTCTGGTCCACCATCCGGCGTCTCAGGGGGGGAAAGCGGTACGCGACCAACACCATTTATGGTGGGGATGGCGTGCTGTTGACCTCAACTCGGGATGTTGTGAGTCGGTGGGCGGAATACTTCGAAGACCTCCTCAATCCTACTGGCACGTCTTCCACTGAGGAAGCGGAGCCTGGGGATTTTGGGTCGGGCTCTCCAATCTCTGGTGCTGAGGTCGCCAAGGTGGTTAAAAAGCTCCGTGGTGGCAGGGCTCCGGGGGTGGATGAGATTCGTCCTGAGTTCCTTAGGGCTCTGGATGTTGTGGGGTTGTGTTGGCTTACGCGACTCTGCAATATCGCGTGGACATCGGGGGCAGTTCCCTTGGATTGGCAGACTGGGGTGGTGGTTCCCCTATTCAAAAAGGGGGACCGTAGGGTGTGTTCCAACTATAGGGGGATCACACTCTTAAGCCTCCCTGGTAAGGTCTATTCAGGGGTTCTGGAGAGGAGGGTCCGTCGGATAGTCGAACCTCGGATTCAGGAGGAGCAGTGTGGTTTTCGTCCTGGTCGTGGAACACTGGACCAGCTCTACACCCTCAACAGGGTCCTGGAGGGTGCGTGGGAGTTTGCCCAACCAGTTTACATGTGCTTTGTGGACTTGGAGAAGGCATTTGACCGCGTCCCTCGGGGGGTTCTGTGGGGGGTACTCCGCAGTGGTGTAGTCTACATTTTTGTAGTGGGTATACTGTGCTTAGAGACAAAAACCTGTCCGGAGGACCTACCGGTACTTAATTTTTCCTTTTTCTACCTAGATTACTGAGATGAATCAGGACATTTAGAGACAAAAATGCAATGTAGTGCAATGTAATTGACAATTTATTTTGAATTTTAAGCATATTTAACATTGCAAAATGTCTGTGATGCTTACATTTTAATAAATGCACAACAAACCTGAGCCTGATGACTGGATCTTGAAGGAGGCCCACTCCTCCGATATGGAGACCCTCTTTTCAGTCAGGACACCAGTTGACGTTATGGTACTGCAAACAGCACATCCTGCAGGAAGTAAATAAAAATTGTCATAATTGTATATTTTTTAATATTTCCTGATACCAGTAATAATACTAGAATCTACTGATTCACTAGACTGTAAGCATGTGTCGACAATTACATTCATTATTACCTTTCATTATTACTTGCATACACTTTTGCATTATGACCAACTAAAACGTGAAAATGAAATGATCACACACACACACACAATATATACTGTATATATAATTTCTCATGTAATATACTGTACTAAACTTTTGAAAGATATGATTATCAGACTATTTTAAAATTATCAAGTCATAATATGTTAATGTTGGAAATATATCAATTAAACCTTATATACAAATTGGTTCCCATATTTTTTTATATTTACCTAATTTTTTGTTCCTCCATTCCAACCAGGGATGTCTGTTTTTAAATTCCCGAGCCTGACTTTCACTCCACAAGGCTGGCCAATTTGGATCTAAAAATGAAACAAGGAGTTTTAAAACAGAGTAAAAAGCATAGCATTTTGTTGATTATTGGAGTGACAGACTTTGTCACAAACAAATCATTTTTATATTCACATATTTATTTATATGAAATGTTACTGTAAAATTCTGGACAGTAACCGTGTTTCCATCAAGGTTTCTTGATGCGCATTTTGGAGTTTGGCATCAGAAAAGGTCGATAAAAACATGCAGTTACTTGCTGCTTGAGCTAGCTTCAGCTAACTTGTACTAGCCAACACTTACCTGGGGAAATGCAGATATCAACCTCATTATGGCTGGTTTCGGCCGTCGAACTGGTAGGTTCTTCTAATGTTGTCTCTGTAGCTTCGGGTTCAGCTGGTTTATAAAAACATTCAAAAAGTGTAGCTTGTTTCCTTTTCATTTTGAGTCTGTCGTCGTTAGCGAAAATGCTCTACCTACACCGGTGTCACCGTCTGTCCCCTGCATCCCGAGCAGCCAATCATAAAGGAGCTTCTTAAGAAACCAATCACAGAGCAGAGAACTATGGTAGTGAGCTCAGCTCAGCCAATGGCTGTGAGCCTCACGTACAACAGAGGAACACGAAACCATGGCAACCGCGAGAGTTGCGGCGCAGTGAAGAGTCCTTATGAGCAGCGAACATAATTTATCTTTATGCAACGCGTGTTTGTTGTCACGTTACGTATCATTGGGCACATTTAAGTGGTTATACGGAAATCCCCAAGCTTTTCTAGTGGGTATACGGCGTATACCTGCGTATCACGTAGACTACACCACTGGTACTCCGGGAATATGGGGCACCAGGCCCTTTGATATGGGCTGTTAGGTCCCTGTACGACCGGTGTCAGAGCTTGGTCCGCATCGCTGGCAGTAAGTCAGGCTCGTTTCCAGTGAGAGTTGGACTCCGCCAAGGTTGCCCTTTGTCACCGATTCTGTTCATAACTTTTATGGACAGAATTTCTAGGCGCAGCCAAGGTGTTGAGAGGATCCGTTTTGGTGGCCTTAGAATCGCTTCTCTGTTTTTTGCAGATGATGTGGTCCTATTGGCTTCATCAGATCATATAATAATAAATAATAATAAACTTTATTTGTATAGCACCTTCCTACAATGCCTTGCATTGACCAAGGTGCTTAACAGGATAAAAAGATGAATAAACTGGAACAATAAATCAATGAAAATAGAATAAGAAACAACAGCAATAAAAGAAGGCAATGGAAATAAAAATGCTACATACTAAAATACCAAAAGTAATAAAAGTTACACACTGAAAGCTTTTTTGAACAAGTGGGTCTTCAGTCTGGTTTTGAACAGAGTCAGATCAGAGGTGGCACGCAGCTCAAGGGGGAGGCTGTTCCAGGCTTTTGGGCCGGCAACAGAAAAGGACCGGTCTCCCCATTGTTTGTACCTTGAGCGAGGCACCTCCAGCAGGTGTTGACTGGCAGATCGTAAAGCTCTGCCGGGCTGATGGGCTTTCAAAAGTTCTGAGATGTACAGAGGAGCAAGTCCATTCAGAGCTTTGAAAACAAACAGCAGCAGCTTGAACTGTATCCTGAACTGAACCGGGAGCCAGATCATGATCATGATCGTGATCTACAGCTTTCGCTGGAGCTGTTTGCAGCTGAATGTGATGCGTCCGGGATGAGGATCAGTTCCTCCAAATCCAAGGCCATGGTCTTGAGCCGGAAAAGGGTAGCATGCCCTCTCCGGGTCGGGAGGAGGTCCTGCCCCAAGTGGAGGAGTTTAAGTATCTCGGGGTCTTGTTCACGAATGAGG
This sequence comes from Garcialebias charrua, assembly GCA_038048925.1. Lineage (NCBI taxonomy): Eukaryota > Metazoa > Chordata > Actinopteri > Cyprinodontiformes > Rivulidae > Garcialebias > Garcialebias charrua. Next base: position 33,715 of record JBBPBX010003364.1, read on the forward strand.
GAAAACTGGAGCGTGAGATCGATAGGCGGATAGGTGCAGCGTCCGCAGTGAAGCGGGTGCTGTACCAGTCGTTCGTGGTGAAGAGGCCGTGGGGCGGCCGTGGTGTAGTGGTAATGGCAGTCGACCCCGATCGGAAGGTTGGAGGTTCGAATCCCGCATCCGCCCACCATGTGTCGTTGTGTCCCTGGGCAAGACACTTAACCCCGAGTTGCTCCCGGTAGGTCTGGATGGCACCTTGCAAGGCAGGCTACAACTACCGGTGTATGTATATGAATGTGTGTAGCATTCAATATATGTGTATCACTTTGAGATTTTCAGTAATGAAAAGTGCGTTATAAATTGAATTATTATTATTATTATTATTNGTGGGCGGCCGTGGTGTAGTGGTAATGGCAGTCGACCCCTGATCGGAAGGTTGGAGGTTCGAATCCCGCATCCGCCCACCATGTGTCGTTGTGTCCCTGGGCAAGACACTTAACCCCGAGTTGCTCCCGGTAGGTCTGGATGGCGCCTTGCAAGGCAGGCTACCACTACCGGTGTATGAATGTATGAATGAATGGGTGGATGGCTGGTATTGTAAAGCACTTTGGGGCTCCTCACAGGGGGCTGGAAAGCGCTATATAAATAAGCTCCATTTGCCATTTACCATCCATTTACCAAGAGAGAGCTGAGTCAAAAGGCAAAGCTTTGATTTGATTTGATTTGATGTTTATTCATTCATTTTAAAAGAACAATACAAAACAGTTTCATCAGATACAAGAATACAAGTAGGATAAAATGAAGGGAGCAGAAAGAAGATGAAATCTTATTATATCTGCCCCTTATTTCACAGTTTGTTCAACCAATGATAACCTTCAAACTACATCACAGAATGAATAATTCTACTTAATTTTTCTAACTGTAATACACAAACTACATCACAAAATGAATAATTCTACTTAATTTTCTAACTGTAATACACAAACTACATCACAAAATGAATAATTCTACTTAATTTTCTAACTGTAATACACAAACTACATCACAAAATGAATAATTCTACTTAATTTTTCTAACTGTAATACACAAACTACATCACAAAATGAATAATTCTACTTAATTTTCTAACTGTAATACACAAACTACATCACAAAATGAATAATTCTACTTAATTTTTCTAACTGTAATACACAAACTACATCACAAAATGAATAATTCTACTTAATTTTCCTAACTGTAATACACAAACTACATCACAAAATAATAATAATAATAATAATAATAAACTTTATTTGTATAGCACCTTCCAACAATGCCTTGCATTGACCAAGGTGCTTAACAGGATAAAAAGATGAATAAACTGGAACAATAAATCAATGAAAATAGAATAAGAAACAACAGCAATAAAAGAAGGCAATGGAAATAAAAAATGCTACAAACTAAAACTTTTTGAACAAGAGGAAATAAAAAGGCAATGTAGATAAAAAATGTTACATATTAAAATACCAAAAGTAATAACAGTTGCACACTGGAAGCTTATTTGAACTAGAGGAAATAAAAAGGCAATGGAAATAAAAAATGCTACATACTAAAATACCAAAAGTAATAAAAGTTACACACTGAAAGCTTTTTTACACACTGAAAGCTTTTTTGAACAAAATTAATAATTCTACTTAATTTTCCTAACTGTAATACACAAACTCTCCAAGCTCTCAATTTACCGATCGATCTACGTTCCCACCCTCATCTATGGTCATGAGCTTTGGGTTGTGACCGAAAGAACGAGATCTCGGATACAAGCGGCTGAAATGAGTTTTCTCCGCAGGGTGTCTGGACTCTCCCTTAGAGATAGGGTGAGAAGCTCAGTCATCCGGGAGGGACTCGGAGTAGAGCCGCTGCTTCTCCACATCGAGAGGAGCCAGTTGAGGTGGCTCGGGCATCTGGTTAGGATGCCTCCTGGACGCCTCCCTGGTGAGGTGTTCCGGGCATGTCCCACCGGGAGGAGACCCAGAGGAAGACCCAGGATACGCTGGAGGGACTATGTTTCTCGGCTGGCCTGGGAACGCCTTGGGATTCCCCCAGAGGAGCTGCTCCAAGTGGCTGGGGAGAGGGAAGTCTGGGCCTCCCTACTTAGGCTGCTACCCCCGCGACCCGACCCCGGATAAGCGGAAGAAAATGGATGGATGGATGGATCTTTATTGCCGCAATTCTCGAAAAATTGTTTATGACCAGATTAGATAAATTTCTTGAAAAAATAAAATTTTAAGTAATAGTCAATATGGTTTTAGATCAAATTGTTCAACATCTTTGGCTCTTATGGAGTTGATTGAACAAATTACTGCAGCAATTGATAATAAACAATATTGTATAAGTATATTTGTGGACTTAAAAAAAGCATTTGACACTATTGATCACACCATTCTGCTCGATAAATTGAATCAATATGGTATTAGACGTCCTGCTTTACAATGGATAAGCAGTTATTTGAGGGATAGAAAGCAGTTTGTCAAGATGGATGATGGAAGATCTAATTTATGCAGAACTTCATGTGGAGTTCCACAAGGTTCAGTACTTGCACCTAAATTGTTTATTTTATATGTAAATTATTTAATTGAATCCCCATGGGCTATGATGTTTGCAGATGACATTGTGATATGTGGTGAGAACAGGGAACAGGTGGAAGAGAACTTGGAGAGGTGGAGGTATTCACTTGAAAGAAGAGGAATGAAAGTCAGCCGTAGTAAGACAGAGTACATGTGTGTGAATGAGAGGGAGGAGGTGGAACAGTGAGGCTACAAGGGTCAGAGGTCACAAAGGTGCAGGACTTCAAGTACTTGGGGTCCACTGTCCAGGAAAATGGGGAATGTGGTAAAGAGGTGAAGAAGAGAGTCCAGGCAGGATGGAGTGGATGGAGAAAAGTTTCAGGAGTGATTTGTGACAAAAAGGTGTCAGCAAAGGTCAAAGGAAAAGTTTACAAGACAGTGGTGAGACCAGCTATGTTGTATGGTCTGGAGACAGAGACATGGACAAAAAGACAGGAGAAAGAACTGGAAGTGGCAGAAATGAAGATGCTGAGGTTCTCCTTAGGAGTGACAAGGATGGATAAGATCAGGAATGAGATCATCAGAGGTACAGCACATGTTGAACAACTGGGAGATAAAGTTAGGGAGGCCAGACTGAGATGGTTTGGACATGTCCAGAGGAGGGACAGTGGGTATATTGGTAGAAGGATGTTAGAAATGCAGCTGCCAGGAAAAAGACACAGAGGAGATATATGGATGCAGTTAGAGAGGACATGAAGGTAGTTGGAGTGAGGACAGAGGATGCAGAGGACAGAGTGAGGTGGAGGAGGTTGACTCGCTGTGGCGACCCCTGAAAAGGGAAAAGCCGAAAGAAGAAGAAGAAGAAGATTTAATTGAAGTATCTGACAAAATGTGTTTTATTCGCTGATGATACAACTTTTTTCTGTTTGGGTAAAGACATGTAACAGATGTTTGAGTTGATAAACAAGGAGATTGTTAAAATACAGGATTGGTTTAAATTAAATAAGTTATCATTGAATGTTGATAAAACTCATTTTATGATATTTAGTAACAAAAAGATAACTTTGGATTTTTCTTTCAAAGTTGATGGTGTCAAGATAAGTAGAGTGAATGAGGTAAAGTTTCTGGGTGTAATTATTGATGATAAACTGTCATGGAAACAGCATATAAATCTTGTAAAAATTAAAATGTCTAAGTCAATGCAGTATTATATAGAGTAAGGGACTTATTAAACAGTGATGCTTTATATTTTCTTTATAATACACTTGTAGTCCCGCATTTAATTTATTGTGTCAATGTTTGGGGTACAGCATGTAAAACCGTAACAAAGCCTGTTTTTATTCTGCAAAAAAGAGCTGTAAGAACCATAACAAGAAAGCACTATTGTCATCCTTCTAATGTTCTGTTTTGTCAATTGAAATTACTTAAGTTTTATGATTTAGTGGATTATAATATTCTTCTACTTATGTTTAAAGCTCAGAATTGCTTGCTACCATCAAACATTCAAGCACATTTTGTAAAGAGGAAGAGTTGTTATAATTTAAAGGGAATAGATATTTTTGTTAAATCTTAGGACCAGTTTAAAGGGTCGGTCTACTACAATACAGGGAATGGGTCTCTGGAATGGTTTGGAGGATGATGTAAAAATGGTGAAGGCCTCATGCAAGAACCGTTCGTACGCACAGATTTGTTCTTAAACTGTGCGTACGAGTGATTTAGGATCATTTGTGGCATTCAACAATGTTTTCGTATCCTAAGATTTTTTTCAGATACGAACAAAATTTACGTGTGGTCCAGACCTGTCGTATATTTACGAGCAGCCAGTCTGCTGTTATCCAGACGGATTTTCTTCACTAATAACTTTATATTTCATTAGTTTGAAGATATTTTGAGTTGAAAATGAATCACAATCTATAATTATGTTGAAAAGAGGCTGTTCTGTTTGAATTAGAATTATAATATTAAATGCGACCCGACCCCGGATAAGCGGAAGAAAATGGATGGATGGATGGATAAATGCAACGACACAAATTGGTTAAATTAAAATAAAGCAGCTATTAATTTTGTTGTATAGCACTACAATATTAATATGAAGTTAATTGAAGTTTCGAGACATTTTAAAATGCTTTTGTTCAAAAACACATCGGACACTTGCATGTGGGGGGGTCGCGGACGAGTACGCGGGTACTCGGGGGCCGCGGCGGGTCACGGCCGAGCAGGACCGCCACGCCGCTGGGTACAAAGTTCCGTGGGCCGGCCGCGTGCCGAGGATCGCCGAGCGCCCCACGTCGACCCCCGTGCGCCTCCCGCACGTCGCGCCCGGGCCCACCCCCCGTGCCCCGGGGATGGTCCGTGCGCGCCGCACGTTTGAGTGGGTCCTCGGATTCACAGCTGACGCTGCTAAAAATTACAGATTTATTTATTTAGTTAGTTAGTTATTTACTCTGAGAGCAGAACTTGTTGCTCCCGGTAGGACTGGAAAGCACCTTGCATGGTAGTCTGCCGCTACTGGTGTATGAATGTGTGTAGCATTCAATGTGTGTAGCGCTTTGAGATTTTCACTAATGAAAAGCGCGTTATAAATTGAATTCATTATCATTATTATAGAACTTCAATCTCCGCACCAGTAAAGTTCTTCTTTATACTTCTCGCTGTCATCTTTATGAATGGACACGTCCTGCTCTCTGAGGCAGGAAACATAGCCTTATATGGTGTTTTGAGGGGTGGGAATTATGTAAATAACCTCTCCGCGTGCACGAGCAGGTGGATAGAACAGGTGGAATTCATTATACGTACGCAGCTCATTTACACACTTTTCCTGAGGATAGAAGAATTTGTTGAATCTGACGTGGCATGTTCGTACGAACGCTTCGTTCGAACAAACGTAAGAGAAATTTAGGATAAACATACGAACATGTTCTTGCATGAAGCCAGAAAAAGATAAAAACTATTTTTTGGAAAGATATATATAAAAGATTAATGTCTATTTTGCTAAACGTGAAACTTTGAGTTATGTATTTTGATGTATTATATATGAGTGATTATTTTTTGAATTGATAGTTTGAATTGATTTTGTTTAAGAGGGAGCAAATATGATAAGAAATGTTCTTCTTCTGCTTCCTTTCATTTCATGTTTGTTTAAAAAAAAACGATCTTACTAGATGGAAATCTCTACCAATTTCACTTATGGGAAGAGTTGCCTCAGTAAAGATGATGGTCTTGCCGAGAATAAATTATTTATTCTCATTATGATTCCAAATAAACCTTCAAATGAATGGTTTAAGTCCTTGGATTCTTTCATATCTAAATTCCTTTGGAAAAACAAAACTCCATGTATTAGCTTAAAAACATTACAGAAATCTAAAGAAACCGGAGGATTAGAACTTCCAAACTTTTATCACTACTATTTAGCAAATAGGTTAGAATATATTTCAAAGTGGCTAAATCCAAATGCACTAGATGTTACTTGGTTAGATATAGAGCAAACTTTATGTAATAATATTAGGGTTTCAGATCTGCCATTTATTAGTATTAATATAAAAAACATGTCTGCTTTAAAAGTATCAGTATTAGCTCATCTCTGACAGCATGGTGGGAGTATCTGAAAATGACAAAGTCTTCACTACTCCCATGCAGACAAACACCCATCTGGAACAATCCTGACATACAGAAAGAAAATAATATTTCATTTCATTTAATGAATTAATAATACAATATGGCATTGACAATAAATACTTTTTAGAATATCAACAAATTAAGTCGATTGTAAAAAAGAAATTTAAGCTTAATAGAGAATTGTTAGAGACAGCAATATGCATGTCAGAATTCATTAATCTTAAACAATCCAAATTTTTATCTAAAATATACAAGAAATTGTCTAGAATAGATGAATCCATAACACTTCCTGTTGCAAAATGGGAGACAGATTTATCAGTCAACTTTGACCAAAACACCTGGTCTCAAATATGTTTAAAAACATTTAAAATGATTAGAATATCTAATTTACAATTAATACAGTATAAAGTTCTCTATAGAGTGCACTATACAGATCAGTGAATGTTTAAGATGGGTTTTACACCATCTAACAACTGCTCAGAGTGCACAAGTAATATACCTGATGATTATATTCACACACTCTGGTTCTGTCCACCCGTCCAGAGGTTCTGGGTACAGGAATGTGAAGACTTGTCTAAATGTTTGAAATTTAATATCCCACTCTCTCCATCTGTTTGCTATTGGGTATCTTTGAAGATGTTATACTAGAAAAAAATACATCCTGTATGCTTTTCACTGCCTTATGCATCGCAAAGAAAACCATACTCCTAAATTGGAAAAATAAAAATAATCTTAGCATTAATCAGTATAAAAATCTTCTGTTAGATCATATTAGTCTTGAAACAGCATCTGCCGACACATCGGATCAATCTATTTGGCATTCTTTGATCGGCTCCGTTACGTAGTGAGGGTGGGGGGTCTGGGATCTGGCCTTGTGGGGCATTGGGGCTGGTGGGAGGAGGTTGGGGTTTAGGGCGCCGGGGGGTTGGGGCTGCTTGGGCGGGGAGGACCCTGCCTTCGACCTGGGGAAGTTCTGGGGGATGTCTGCCGGGGACGGCATGCGGGCCCTCGGGTGGTCGGGCGGCGGTCATGGGTCGCCGGTCGGTGACCCGGCTGTGCTGGGGTGGTTTCGGGGTGGGCGCCGGGAGCTTGGGATTCTGGGGGCGTGTCGTCCCCGGGCTTGGGCCTGGTGGGGGTCGGGGGTCTTGGGCTCTGGCAGGCGGGTCGCCGGGCTATGGGCTGGCTCGCGCTCTGGTGCCCGGCCCTGGCCGGGGGCCCTCGGCTCGCTGGTGGGCTGGGGTTCATGTGCTGGGGGGTTGGGTGTCTGGGAGCGTGACTGATGGCCAATGGGAGGGGGCAGGTCAACCCAGCCTGGGTGTCTAGTGTGTTATGTGTTCTGAAAGTTGTTAGTATGAAGGGTGGGTGTAGTATTTCTTCTGGGGTGGGGACTAAGTGGATGTCCTTGATGGTGGTCTGGGACTATGCATGGCCGGTGTGCGGGCCCTGGTTGGGGCCCGCTCTCGGTGCTTCCTGGCTCTGTCGGCGGTTGGGCGGGCGCTCTTGGCCGTGTCGTCCATGGGGGATTTTGTGTCCTCTTGGGCGGCGGGCTGACTGCGGTTCGTAGGGGTCTGGGCGGCCCTGGTGGATGTGGGCTGTTGGTTGTGCTGTTGGCGGCCCTCGGGGCCGTGTCCCTCTCTGGTCTTTGGCTCAATGGCCTGGCGGTCGGAGAGGTGTTTTCTTTACTTCGCTCCTGGGGTGGACCTTGGCGAACTGGGGGGGGGTATGTAGGGTCAGCGGGGGAGCTGACTCGCTGCGGGAGCATTGTTCCTGCAGATATTTTCTCCCCATCCCTCACCACGCACCTCCGCCCTCTTCATCTCAAATTAATACATGTAGGGATTTTGAGACTCGGGTGTGCTGCAACGTTTTTACATCTCTGTTGTTCAGAACCACCTGGGACTCAATTTTATTATACACTTTAGACATTCACTCATAAACATCCTCATAAAATTCACATATAGGAATTGGGGTGAGCACTATGGTTATGGGTGGCGGGATGACATCACTCTCGCCCCCCGTGCCTATGCTCACTCACAATTATGCATTTAGACAATAAGGGCCTGGGTTAGAGTTGGAGTGGAGGGGAAACTGGCATAATGCCAGCCTTTGCTCCTTCTCTTCCCTTTTTAAATGCACTTTACAACAACACACACCAACAGCACATTTGGGGACGGGGGTGTGTATGTCGGGGTCTAGATTTGTTAATTTCAATTTTATTTATTTATGTATTTATTTATATATTATATATATATATATATATATATATATATATATATATATA
>JBBPBX010003364.1:66841-83095 GCA_038048925.1 Garcialebias charrua
TGAAAAAGTATTACAAACCTAAATTGGCAGAAGAAAGCAGAAAGAGTATGTTTGCTTAATGCAATGGAGTTAAACTCAAAGCAGTCTGCTCCTCAGATAAATAGCTTTTATTTATTATTTTTATATGTGAATGTTTCTGTTCAGTGCCCTGAGATGACTTCTGTTGTGACTTGACACTATATACTGTACATCAATTGAATTTAATTGAATTAAACTGAAAGAATCAGAAGTGAGGCCAAAAAAAATGGAAATTATCAGAAAAACGCTGAAATTAGCAACAACAACAAAAGTAGCTAAAAAGCAACAACAAAAAAGTGTAAATCAACAGAAAAAAGTGGAGAGAGTACATTTTTGCTTGACTAGGCTGAAAAAAGTTTAAAGACCGTGTAAAGTAAAATTAAATGTGTGTTTTGAGTTTGTCCCACGGCATAAATGTGTTATTAATCACCCATATAAATCTGACTGATTAAAAACATTGTTTACCTTATAAAATTAAGTCTCAAAAATAATGAAAAAACATAATTGTGCCCTGGTCTGAAACGCTGGGGGCGTGTCAGCGCGTGGGCGTGGTTTCAGCGGAGTACTGCGCCCGTGTCCTGCCCAGTGAAGAACTGCGGTAAAGTGAGGATGTTCGCGAAGACTGGCAGCCTAATTGGAGTTCTCCAGCCCTACTCATTTGAACCTCCAGAGCCAGACTCAGACTCTGAGTCAGACAGTGACCACTGTGACGGTCGGCATCGTTCTTCACAGCCTGAGCTGTGTGTGGAGAGGCAGACAGGTGCAGCAGAGATCCAGTAAACCTGCTCTGTTTTTATCTGAGTTCTGGCTGTAACAGCAGCTCCTTTTTCCAAGAGTTACGCTGTTTTTAGTGCACAAACAACTCTGGTTTTGTTTTTAAAGTTGAGGACACAACTATAATTCATAACTCCGCTGTTATGTGTTTAATAATAAGCGCTATTTTAGAAGATGAGCGGACTCGCTGCACCCGGTCCGACCCGGTCACATCGCATGCGGGGTCTGTGTTGGTGATTAAAATATAGAGTAATCACGTTGATAACTAAGTATGCAATGGACCTGTCGCATTTTCTTAGCAAAAAAGGAGCTATAGCTATTGCTATCTGATGCTATCTGCGATTCGCGAGTGAACGGCTCCACCGAGGCAAGAACTAATTTATACGGCTGGAGCTGCAGGGGGTGGGGCTTTAGACCGCGTGACGAAACGCAGTCACATTTAAAACACGCCTAAAAAATCCTGAAACAGAAATATCGTTATACACAGTTTGATCTATAACTCCAAAATTAATTTATCTACAATTTTGAGACTTTTTACTCATTTACAAGATTACAATTATGACATTTATAATGTTTATTGAAGAAAATATTGAAATTCACTTTACACGGTCTAAAAAAAAAGCTAAAAAATGTGTAATTAGCTGAAAAAGCTTAAATTAGCATAAAAACTGCTGTTAAAGGACTAGTAAAAGGTTGTAAACAGATCTAAAGATCTGAAGGATGTAAAATGAGTTCAGTTCATTTTCTCTGAGGAGAAAAGCGACAGAAAAGGCTAAATATCTCATAATAATAATAATAATAATAATAATAATAATGAATTCAATTTATAACGCACTTTTCATTAATGAAAATCTCAGTATTTCAAAAAGCTAACGTTGCACCAAAAGTCACAGAAGGAAAGAGCGGCACATTTTGATGTATGATTTGTTGAAATAGCACAAATTGTGGAACGAGAAAGATACTGAAAAACGTACAGAAGAAAAATGGATCATGATGGAGTGAATGCCTCATAAACAGTCACACAATAAATGTTTTTTTTTACGTGATTTGTTTTGACTGACTTTGAACCAAATTACTGTAAAACAATGCAGTTTTGTTACTGACATACATAAACTATTGTTAACTTTTTAAAGGCTGCATTAGAACCACATCCAAACTTATTTATTATTTTCATTTTACTTTTCTGTGTATTCTTCAGATATAGCTTGGTACAGTACAGACAGTAAATGTGACATTTGTTTTTAAATAAAAAATATCCAAGAGCATTACTGGATTTTCACAGAAGTCGTAAAAGTGACAGAACACATATTGAAAAGAGACTAAATGAACATCACTGGTCATTTTTTACCCTGACATATTATTTATTATTATTTATTTGAGTGCTGAAAGTATTTGAAGACCTTTTTATGTGAATATCTGGTGTGATACTTGTGCAAAGACAAAAAAATTAAAACATTTCATGCTTTTTGTTTCTGCACACCTGCCTGGAGACATTTCATGAAATCATTTTACTCTGTCATGTTTGTTGATTTCCCAGCAGTCATTGCTCGCTCGGGTCTTTCCCCAAGATCTCAGGTTGAAAAAGTATTTTGTCATTTACATTAACCTAATTTTCTCAACTAAAGCAACATGAGTTCAGAGTCTCTGTTTTTCTATTGACACAGTTTAAACAACTCTCTGAGACTTTTTTATTGGCCGACTTGTATTTAGAAATCATTGTTCCATTAATGAGCAAACTGTTCTCTTGGCCTGAATTAGGCAGAAAAACTAATACGACCAAGTTGAGTTAAAAGTTCACAAGCTGAATTACTGTTTCCAACACATTTGAACCAATAAATTGTACTTTGGTTTTTATCTGTTCATGAATTATTTTTCCCACAAACCCCTCTCTTGATGTGGTTGTTTATTCTGAAGAAAACTGATAAGCAGCACAAGCCAGTGATTTTATTTTATTTTTTTGTAATTTAATTTTAAAACAGCTGCTCAATATTAAATGAATATTACTGAATGTTAGCATCAGTTAGTGTGATGTGCTGCTTTGGTTGTTTAGACCAGGTTCTCAAACTGGGGTCCCTGGACCCCCGGGGGTCTGCGAGCCGGTGCTTGGAAGGCTGCCAAAAAATTAATTATTTTTGTTTGTTTGTTTACAAGCACATAGATATTTAAGAACCCATTCAAATAAACCAAAAATGCAGGAACTCACATGTAGTTTATTCTGATTTTTCTGGGGGAGGACCCCCAGACCCCCCCGCACTACCACCACCCCTGCAGGCCCACCCACTAGTTACATTCCAGCATCAGTCAGTTTACAAATGAAGCCCTGTTACTTAATATGACTACTGCTGTTCATTTTTATGTAACAAGTTTTCTGTAATAATTTGAAGAAGTAACACATTTATTATGTTCATTATGTGAATAGGTAAAGTTTTAAGGTGGTTTTTGATTATGTTAATTTTCTCAAAACTGTAATTTTTGGAAGTAGAAATTGAAACATGTGTTAAATAAGTGTGTCTTGAATGAAAAGTACCCCCATGTTTAAAATTATAAAATGGTAACACTATTATAGAACATGTCTTAAGTATTTATGTTACCTCAATATTTCCAATGCATTAAAGAGACAAATTGAAGAAATTAATTAATAAACATGAGGGTTATGAGGGGGTCCCTGCAACTTTTTCTCAATCCCTGAACCCAAAAGGCTGAGAACCTCTCGACATTAGCTTTAGGTCCAGAGTAACTTCAGAGTGCTCCGCGCGATCGCTCTGCTGGTTTTTGTTTTCTTCCAAGTCTGCAGAGAGTCCTGATTGTCTTAAAGTTACTGTTTTCAGAGACGTCTGTGTTTTTGAACGATGGATGAGTCCGAACTCTGCAGAAGTGGTTTGAACCTGTTTTCCAGCCCAGCGGATGATTCTTTCTGAGGTCCTTGGATATCAGTTCTTTAATTCTAAACATGTTGGAGATCAGAACATAAAGAAATCCAGTTATTGAGGAAGTTGCAGCTTACATCAAATATCAGGCTAATGACTGAATGCTAAGTTTTAGAAGGAATAAGTATTTATTTTAAACAAAGTTTTTTCTCAATATGTTAGTGCTCAGAGTAGGTAAACTCAGCTACTTCCACACCAGATATTATCTCAATATCTATCAAATTAATGAGTTATTTGAAGATGTCAATTAGCTGTGAAGGTCATCTTACATCACTTTCCCTCCAAAAGTTGCTCAGTTTTATTAAAACCTGTCAACTGGTTCATGAGATATTTTGCTAAAAGGGACAAACTAAACACACACATAGGGAAAAACAGTGATTACATGATCACTCTCCTTAAATGGCAGAAATAATGTTACTTATAAGTTCCCATGTACCTTGTCTCGCATAAATCCTATATTAAATCATTTTGTTTTTTAAGTATAAATGAAATCTTATTTCTTTATTGGATTGTCTTGATCCACTTTAGTGTACTGTTTGTGTTCAAATCTGATTTATGTGTAATATTTGACAGGATCTCATCAGTTTGCTCAAACCTTAAAAAATCTCTAATTTCACAGCTTTTCTATACATTTTATTTCTCAGCTATCATCTGCAGCAGGCAGGAGCGTCTGGTGTGTTGGAGCAGGCGTTTGAACCCTGAGGTCAACCTTTCTGTTCAGGTTTGGGTGTGGAAGCATCACCTGCGAGGCGCCAGAGGAGATGGGATGAACCGCTGGCTGGTGTTTTATTCATGAGTCGCCCCTGCTGAGAGGGCTGTTCTCCAGCATCCAAATCCCAGCTGTGCCTCAATCTGTGCTCCATTCAGTCTTCTGACTGCTGGTCATTGATCACAAGCAAGGTACCCGAGCGCCGAATGAGTGCGAAGCTTTATGCTATGGGACTGATAGCACAAAGATCTATCAGAGTTGGAAATGCTCCAGAGTTTTCTCAGCCGAACTGATCAGAGGAGACACATCGACTGCATTTGTTAAACAGGAGCAGGGCAGCATGTGGCTGAGATGAGACGGCAGTATGTTACATGTCAGGTATCGATTAACGCAACAGTGGCACAGAATCACGATATTCCTCTTCTTTTTTTTTTCTTTTTTTTTTTACAAATCTTTTTATGCCCACAATCTGGTGCTCCTGTGGAAAGCGCCAAAGGCAAGACATCACCTTCTAATAGGCATCGTAATGTTAATGGACAGTTGAGCTCAGTGAACCGTTTGTCTGCTTTAATCATCCGTCACACACCCAAAGCCAAATGTGGCTCGACCGCTACACCTTCCTGTCTGCGTGAGTCAGGATGATGATCCCCCATCATTGATCATGTTAGAGGATAATTGTAAAATATGGAATGGGACCCATAATTACTGTAGCGGTTAGCCTGTCGAGACACATGAGACCACAACACTGAGACCATCTGTGGGAACTTTTGGCCTGAAAAGTTTCATTCATTCAACCTTTATTTAAACAGATAAGTCACATTGAGCCTCAAAGACTCAATTTACAAGTGAGATCTGTTGGACAGACAAGAAAACTGGTGAAAAATGACACATAGGGTTTGGAGACAAAAAAAAATCCAAACATATTTTTGACCTCTGTTTGAAGGTCAAAAATATGGTAATAAAAAAAAGTCTCGCACACAACATAGTGACGCCGACATTATGCAGAGGGCAGGGGGGGACTCAAAGGCGGTTGAGCAGCCAGCTCATAGATCTGTGCACACTCATGAGGTGGGATGGAGATGCCGAGAACGGTCAGAAGCGAGTCCTGAAATGATGACAGAATGTTTATTCATCTGTGCTCCTCTGAAAAGTCCATGGAAATATTCAGCAGAAGGTTTGGGAGTGGGATGAGAGCATCAAGTTTACAAAACTTCAAGTTCTCAGGCGTGTTGAGATAAGACGGCCTATCAAGACCAGTCAGGGAGCCGAATGTCAGATAAACATGATTGTTTTGGGAAAAGGCAGAACTTTAATGACATCTACCTTCAGTCTGTGTCGGTCCACTCGCTTCCAAAATGTCCAAATTAAAATGACCACACCAATGGAACGTGCCTGAAAAAATCCCCGAGATCTAATCCATCCAGCCAAAAGTCTGGGTTTTTGAGACATGAACCAAGCCATCATGTAAGGCAGGCAGCCTGACCAGGTCCAGATTTGCTGCCGACGTCTTCCTTTTGTGTTGATAGACCAGGAACAAGCCAAATCCAAAAAGCAGGAACCAGTTATCATAAATCCAATTAAATATGCGTCCTCAAGATCCACATGACAGCAGAGATAGACACATCATCACGTCTTCCAAGTCGATGAGATATCCAGATGTGTGCATGCCAACACTCCTGGGGGAGTGGTGGTGCAGTGGTTAGAGGCAGTGGGCCTGTGATCTGAGGATCGCCGGTTCAAGCCCCAGAACAGACAAAATCAAAAAATGTGGGTGGAAAAAGATGAAACACCCACACCTGCCTCCACCCTCATTTGCCCCACTCTGGGCCCCTGAGCATTAGCAAGGCCCTTAACCCCCACCATACGCTCCCTAAACAGGTCTCTCTTGAAAATGAGTTCTCGTGGCTCAATGAGACTAACCTGTATAAATAAAGGGTAAATAAAAATAAATAAAATAAAACAGGGCAAATCGTCTCGCCTACAGCCTGTCTTCTTTTTAAATAAATGTTATCAGTTGTGTTGAGGGACCAACTGACCAAAATAAAGTCCATAGTTATGATTCGGAGGCTCTCGGACAGTTTCACAGACAAGACAAAGCAAAAGCAAAGCGGAGACCGAGAGGAGACATCCGCCCTTGAGAAGAGCAAGTGTTGAATGATTGAACTGAATTAAAGGAATACAGTAGTGCAAACTTTTAGAAATACAGTAGTGTTCTGTGGAAAGAGTTTTAAGATGACAGCAACACATTTTGGTCTTGGGGTTGCTCTGACTAGCCATTAGCTCATCAGTTTGATTAGAATTAACCTGGGTTTTCAAACAGAGATTAATAAAAAATTTATCTGTAACAGGTTAGATATTAGTTACTCACAGCCTCTTCACAGAACACAACTTCAAAAGATTTGAACTTTTGCTTTAAGTGTGAAGTCGACAATGTGTTTGATTGTTAGCAAAATATCTCCAAAACCAATTAACTTTTTTTCTTCAAAAAGTAATCAATGGATGTATTTCTACAACTGATTAGCTTTTGGAGA
This sequence comes from Garcialebias charrua, assembly GCA_038048925.1. Classification (NCBI taxonomy): domain Eukaryota; kingdom Metazoa; phylum Chordata; class Actinopteri; order Cyprinodontiformes; family Rivulidae; genus Garcialebias; species Garcialebias charrua. Next base: position 73,801 of record JBBPBX010003364.1, read on the forward strand.
CAACCCCATTCAAGATGGATGCCACAGATGTGTAACCTTAGCTAACACAAAAAAATGTATGACTCAACTTATTTTACAGAAATGTATCTAAAATTGATTTTGATTGTGGCAGTAGATAAGAGTAATTCCTAACACTTGCTCTGAGCACTAACTAATGGCACAAATTTTGATTTTAAATTTGGCACCAATTGCTGCTCCTGAGCAAAAATATTATCTGGGTGGATAATTTCCTGCATCATTAACCACTTTTTTTTTTTTTTACGAATTGCATTAAATCTTCTCTGAAAAAAAATTTTTTTTGTAAAGATATGTTACTTAACATTTAATTTCTTGTTGCTGTTTTTTTGTGTCTACAAAGTTTATGCCAAGGATGCACAATGTGCCTTACTGCATATGCCACTTTTGCCTCTATAACAACATCAACTACTACCTCATGCATATACTGTGTACATTAACTCATATGCTGCTTTGCCACTTTGCAAATGTCAAATAGAACCTTTAGTTTATTTTATAGTTATACTTTTTATACTTTTTTTATACTAGTAAGCAAAAACTCAGGACAGTATTTTGTTCATTAAATGTTTAGTGTTTTAGTTTTAGTTTTAGAGTTGGTGTAAATTTTCATACTCTTATACCACTATGCAAAAACTCAGGACAGTGTTACAGTTTTACTATTTTATGCTTATGTCTATTATTATATGTTTCAGTGTTTCAATGTTTAAGTGGTTACTGTTGCACCGAGGGACTGAGAGAAACGCAATTTCGGTCCTGTGTATGTCCTGTACATATTGCAGTTCTGACAATAAAGTTGACTTTGACTTTGACTTGACTTTTGACTTTATGCTTTTTTTCGCCCTCCTGATGGTTGAGATTGTGTCTCATGAAAACCAGTCCAGTCTAACAAATCAGAGAAACAGACGCCTTCCACTCCCAGCCAACAGGTGCACAACCTGAGTTGGATTACTATTTGATTTGAATTCATAATTCTGAAAAAATATCCATATTAGCAGTTAAATGGGAGAAAATAAGTTCAGTGAAATATCTCTAAAATAATAATAAAGTGAAAAGTGATGAAACAATACATCATCACCAAATCAAATGGAAGATTGAAGTGGGACTCAAACCCACAGCCACTGATCCACCACAGCTGCACACAAGACTCAGAATTGTTTAAATACAGTCCCTCCATGATGGCAGAGATTTCCTGTTCTTCGGTGTTCCTCTGTTCTTCTCAGTTTTCTGTTCTGGTCCCCTCTGTTTGCTCCAAATGGATTTAACACAGAATATCTCCACTGTTGGTCTCAGCAGGTTTCACTGCTGCTCCTGGGTTTGAGCTCATGTCAGATTTAGGTAGAGGTCGTATTGATGCACTAAAACCAACCTAATGTGTCCACAGGCAGAAAATCAGATGCCCCGAATGCAACTATTGGACCTGCCTGTCCTGATCACTGACCAAACGTTCAGATCCCCATGAAGAATGTGGGTCTCTGAACAAGACGTCCCACAATGTTAAATAAGTTTTTTTGTTAAATGAGGACGAATCACAAAGAATTATCTAAATTCCACTTAAAATTGTTAAAATAGTTGAAAAATACACTGAACATAATTCACAGCAAGCTCAATAAATAAGTAACTTACATTGTTTATTAGGAGAAACTACTTTGTGGAGCGTACATGGTTTAGGTGGGGCAGAGCACCACTAACAGCAAGAACAACATTGTTACAAATTGCATTACATCTTCTGTAAAAAAGATGAATGCCCCACTAGACCAGCCGCCACTGTTTAGCATTAACCATTACAGTCAATCGTGTCCGTCTGTTAGCAAAATATCAGGGGTTTAATAAAACTCTTAGAAAGTAACCACTGGATGTGCTTAATGTTTGGAGTCAACTCAGTTCAAGATGGCCACCGCAGCTAATCAAATGTGAACTACTGGCACACAAAAATGGTTGCAACTTGGTGAATTTTACACATTGGGTTAAATTTCAGCGTGTTTATAGTTGAGGCTCATTCACAACACATAATTTGTTTGGATAATTTATAACTATAAAATTATAGCTGCAAAGGTCACAACAGGGGGTGATGAGGACATTAGATTTTTTTTATATATATTTATTTTTTGACCTGATTAGAGTTTTCTTTTGTGCATACATCAGACCAATGAATCAACTCTTATGGGAGTTCTTATAATTCTTATAAAGGGAATCACGTCCAATCAAAGTCATTTTCTCAACATTTCAAAACCCTCTCAGTGCTACTCCGCACCTTCTCGGTGCTGTCAAATTACCTTTAAATATTAAATTTTAGCATGTTTCTGACAGGACCATATTTCAGTCCTCCACTTCAGCTCGGCGACTCCGGTTTTCAGGGGAGAAAATTAGCAATGGTCTCTGTGAAGTTTAAATAATTGATTCGAACATTTCTAAAGTCATCATTAATTAGCAGGAGAAGTCGGGCAAAGCTCATCTGCGATTTCGAAGCAGTGAGTAAACTGGAAACAAAAAGCATACAGCGGTGATGGGGAAATGGGGTTTTGCTGTCTCAGGGAGTGTGATGCCTTATCAACAAAGCACAACACATTGTAACATGCTGAGATGTTATCACAGCTCATTTCCTCAGCTCATCCTGTATTTCTAGAATATGTGTTGTGCTCGTCTCCTTGCAGCCTTACTCGTGTCAAAACATTTTCTGGTGGGGGGGATCTTTTTCCTTAAGACAAGGATGGACCAAAAAAAAAAAGAAAAAGTGGCAGCTAAGCAGATGCATCAGCAGTATTAGCAAAAAGTCATCAAATTCCCACAAGGGACCTGCCTGTCATTAAAACCTACAAGAAAAAGAACTGATCAGTGCATTAATCAGCGACGGTCCTGGCCAGCTGGAGTCTGTGGCGTTCCAGGGTTGCACCTGAGGGATGAAGGGGGTGGAGGGGGATTAACGTATAGCTCCACGCTGCAGCTCCTGTATCTGAAATCTGCCTCCGCTCATCGTTTCTGCACCTTGCTAAAGCGACGGTGGCTGGGTATCAAGCTCAGGCGATCTATTCCTCCGCACAGCGTTGGCTGACCAGCATCAATGCCATGCATTGTCAAATTATTAATTAAATGCATGCGAGCATAATCAGATGCAGACACGGCCGGACCTCTGGGACAGTAATTGAAGCAGAATCTAAATTGCAAACGTCCTCTGATGTGTTTTTTCCCCCCCTGATTATTCCCCCCCTTCAATGTCAGCCAACTCGGCTGTTTTAGGAGCAAAAAATAAAAAATAAAAAAATCTTGCGGCCTCTAAAATCTTAGCATCACTCTGCATTCATTGAGCTTTGTTGTGATGCAAAACATGGACAGCCGTGGCTTTGATTTGATGCACGATACGCTGATAAGAGAAGATGTGTTCATTCACCAAGAAAAAGAAAAAAAGAAATGGTTTGCAATGAATCTTGCGCCTGATTTTCCTGTAAAGCCCAACCATGCAGGCCACCACCTCTACAACATATGAGCTGCAGGTGTACGCTGTGACATACAGTATATTGTTTTATCCCCTCGCCACAGCTCAAGATGTAAATGCCACAGCTTTCAAAAGCAAAGTCTGGCTCCTGCCTCCATACATTTCATTAACTTTTGTTAATGTAGTTGCTATGGCTCCGGGGTATTTGCTGAATGCTCCGTGTGCTTTTGCTGAAATAATAAGATCTATCAGTCATTGCTGAGCAAAAACGGCTTCATTTGCAGAATAAAGGTCATTCTGGCTGCTACTTTTGAGCAACTCTGACAGAATACAGTGTTCAACACAGCAGGACAAACTCTGGCCTGAAACATTACAGCCCACTGACGTGTGCAGTCTTGAAAGTTAGAGTCAAATCCCTGACGCTGTCTTTGCAAACTGGACAACTTACTGGTATCACACGCAAAAAGAGATGATTTCAGCCATGCCTGTGGAAGTCAAACAGTGGGACAAAAATTCAGAAATTCAAAAGAAGACAAATAGAAATGACAAACCTACAATGTGAATGGCTAAATTCCTAACATGGAAAGTTTTTTCCCCTTGTTTTTTCATATAAATGTGCTTTTGTGAAGCTGTCAGCCTTCCACAGGCGAACTCTTTCATTAATCAGCACTAATTAAATGTATTGATTGAGCCAAACAAAAAGGATCTACAGTTAAAAGGGTTTAGGCTGTAAAGCGCGTGCAACAACAACAACCACACTTGAGAAAATTCATAAGCACCCATACGTGCCCTCAGAGGATCCATTCCTTTGGAGAATGGGAGGGGGTGGGGGTGTTGGGAAGTGAGACAAAGAGGTGTCTGCTCCCTTATTGGTAAATAATGTCATAATTTACAACGTCTCAATGGCAAATGCTGTCCTTGGCTCTGCCGAAACCTCTGGAGCTGAACCGAGTGTCAATTTGTTTTCAGCACTGATGGAAAAAAAATGCTTGAAGTCCTGCAGCCCCCGAGGACCACTGGTTGGTTTATAGCAACAGTCTGCAGGTCACGTGCTTCAGTGGAAAAAAAACATTTTTTCTGAGAGGAAAAAAAACAACAACTTTTAATCTCAACAACAAGGCTGCAGAACCTTCAGCTGCACGCATGCCCTGAAAGCCTGAATAAAAAATCTGTCTGCAGGTCCACATGTGACAATACCTATACACAGAAGTATACCTATGTACTGTTTTCACGCTAATTTATAAAACAGTCAAATAAATGAGAATTCAAATTCAATGCAAAGTAAAAGGATCAAATCAGTTCATCTGAAACTGATTTCCAAATATGACAGATTAGGTGAAAATATAAGATTTTGCATAAATTTAGAGCTTAAAACATATACAAGCATGTAATCTACTTTAATAAAAACTATGTGTTTTCAAAGATAAATGAAAAAATACAAGTTTCAAAATATTTTTGCAAGAAACAAATATGAAGAAGTTGGACCCTTTACAACTCTTGGAAGCTCAAATTTAAAAAACCATTTGAATTGAATCGAAACGATCAAAATCTTGGATATTGCTAAAAGAAAAATCTTGTTTTATGCTGCTTTTAGATTAAAAATAATTACGACATGAAAACGGATCATCTAACATTTTGCATTGAAAGGCAAATCACATGTTAAAGCTAAAAAAACAATTTGATGACATTTATTTGTTGGCCTGGATTAACGTGAGCGTTGATGTGTATGCACTTGGGGAGTTTAAGAATATAAGATAATGGTGAGAATTAAAAGCTTATTTGTCCATTATAATTAAAAATAATGTGACGAGATAAAGTTTTTTTTTAAAGAAACAGAAATTTGTAAAGATTAAAAAATGCTTCAGGACACAGAATATGTCAGCCCGAGGGTCAGAACCAAACCTGCGCTGCTGTGATGCTGAGGAGCCCTGATGAATGACTTCATGGCAAATTGTTCTAATGCAGAGATCTCCTGCAGAGCATCCTGGACTGTAATACATGCAGCTGGGCAAAACAACATGATCCTGGCTGCACATATGTGTGTGTATTAAACTTTACCACTGATTTGAATAAATATAGACATACAGTTTTCACAAAGTGTCATTTTGAGCTGTTCCTTTTTTTTCCTGAATGGAAATCAGCAGCTGTGATGTCTTCATTATCCCACAGTGCTGCCTATCTCATTGTAGGCTAATGCAAGTTTAATCAGCTGCCTGGGCTTGAACTCTGTTGTCATCTAGTGGCTCAAAAATGACATAACATAAACTGATTTCATTTGTACACACACACACACACCTGCAACATGCATGGCTAAATCACATGTTTTTAGAAAACAGAGGCTTGTTTTAACCCTAAAGGTTAAATCTGATGCAGAGAAAGACATTCAACAGGAGTTTATAACAGAGAAAATGAATCCAAGCAGCAGGGACTAAACTTCAGGATCAGGAGCAGGAGTCCAACATGGAAGCTGAAGCGGTTGCAATTAATTATGCAGCACATCAGCATTCAGTGAATCCAAGCAGGCTCCGACAGTCTCCAGACCCTCCAAGTAATCACATGTAGATTTTGTCCTGGAGATGACTGATAGCCTTCACATGTGCACACCTCTCTGCATGCTGCGGGATGCTCCAGCCCTTCTCTCTCTGGCACGGAGCGCAACATTTCCGAGGGAAACACTCGCCAGCAGCCTCATTAAATAGAAAGCGCCATTTGTCACATCAGCTCACAGCTGCAGCAGCTCTCTCCTTCCAACATGCAATGAAATGAAACACGCACGGAGCTGCAAGTTCCTCAACAACACGAGCAAGAGAAGTGGTTATCTTTGCATCACCGCAGAAAACTCATCTGCCGTCAGAGGTGAGGAGGAGGAGGAGGATGAAGATGTGAAAGATGGGACCGCTGCAGAGACGTCAGTGGAGCCGATGGTTTTCTGACAGAATAGTCACAACTCACCGTTTGAAGGGTTCAAGTGATCCCAAGAGGTTTTAGCAGCTCCTCTGCGCGAAGCGGTCTGCCATCTTTTTATCTATTTTAATTAGTTCGGACTGAAGTCAGAAACTCGGGTAGTTTGTGGAGTTCAGGCTGTGCAGAAGTCAGGTCCTGCTGCTGCTTCCTCCCTCTGCTCTCCTCTCCATGCACGCAGGGAAGCGCGGCCCACTTTAAACTCTGGTGACGTCATGGGTGCTGATGCTGCGCCCCCACCAACCCTCAGCCCCACCTGCTACCTTCATCCACTCTCCATCACCTCAACCCCACTACCCTATTATGTAACATATGAGCCCTCATAGACCCCGGTCCAGAACTGGACCCAAATAAAAGCTGAGCTGGATCCGGATTGGTTGTTGAATATCAGTAGGAACTCCTCAAAATAGACTATACACACACACACGTGCTGGGCATAAAATTTTAATATCATAAAAGAGTTTATTTATTTCAGTAATTTCAGTCAAAAGGTAAAATTTGTATATTATATTGATTTGTTACACACAGATGTCAAATGTTTATTTCTTTTAATGTTGATGATTATAACTGACAATGTCAAAGACCAGGTTTTTGGATTCAGAATACCAGACAAGAGTATAGGAGGTACAGGGGTGATCAGTTTTACTGATTTTACCTGTCCACCAGATGTAAATTGAGCAGGGTTTAGATTGACACAAATCATCATCAAAATTCACGGGTTCTCTCTTTTTCAGATTAAAAACAATAAATTGTGGCCAGGCGAGATGTAATTGATAGGAAACGTTTTTATATTTGACCTACCAAAGGTAGAATCATTTAATAACAAATCATTAAAATAACATCAACACATGTACATTGATTGATCGATCAGTTTCCTATAATTACTCGTCAGCACAGATGAAAACACGCGTCCGTAATTTCATAGGAACAACATAACAAGTTATGGGTCTCATAATAACATACTGCTAGCCTGGTTAAAACCAGACCCTTGTCCTTCACTTTGCTTCGTACTAGGGTCTGGGACTTCTCCCATAGACAAGGATTTCTCCGGTAGATTTTTGACCGGACCAATCAGAGAACAGAAGGCGGAGTTTTGTTAGTTTAGCCTGGCGAGGTCCAGGCTATTCAGATAAATAGCTCAGAAACCACTCGGTGGATATTTTTTCTGCTACCAGTGTGTAATTATATGGCTCTAATTTACTGACTGTTGGCCTGGATGAAACATTTGAGATAAAATTTGATTTTTTATAATTTAATTTCGTGAGAGGATGGCTATAAGGTGAGAAGGGAGGCCATCTATAAATGTAAGAAAAAAAAAGACTGAGCATTCAAGGAAGTGAACACTTTTTTCTAAAAGCGATCACTTGACGTTATCTTCAGTCAGACAGTGAAGAACAGTTTAGAAGAACAGAGAGGGATTTTTTTTAGAGGAAGTGAGAAGAACTGAGGAGCCAGTTATAAGATTACTTTTCTAACTTCTAAACAAAACTTAAGAGTTCAGTCTGACATATTATTCAACTTTGCCATAGTTATTTAACTAAGACATACACCAGCCTTATAAGGGACAGATATAATAAGATTTCATCTTCTTTCTGCTCCCTTCATTTTATCCTACTTGTATTCTTGTATCTGATGAAACTGTCTTGTATTGTTCTTTTAAAATGAATGAATAAACGTCAAATCAAATCAAATCAAAACCAGCATATTAACACATTATCATTCAGCATATTAAGAATATACTGCTCATGCAAATAATAAATAATCATAAGAACAACAGAAGGTTATTCTGTTGAATACATTTGAATTAGAACGAAATTAGAAGAGTAGAAATAGTCTCTTGTGATGATTATGTTCTTAGATTCAGACCAAATGGAAATAAACTGTTAATGTCTGTTTACTGAGAGGATCAGTAAAAGGTATCACTGGAACAGTTCAAAGAGACAAAGGGGTATCCCTGCATCTCAGTAGACCTAAGGTCAGGTCCAGTACATTCCCCCCTTTTGGAAGTCATCGCCCGTCCCTGGGGATGAGTTCCAACACGCAAGGATACCACCAAATGTCTCTGATCTTGATGTAATCCAACAAGTGAAAAAAAAATCACAATTTATTCCCATACTGTTTGTAGGTAATCCCATTGCGTTGGTAGATAATCCCATTGCGGCAAATTTAGTCTGTTATCCCTTGGAAAACAAAGTTTATAATCCACAACGGTAATTCCATAGCAGTAATTCCACAATGATTAGAATTGTTGATTGATCAGCAACAATTGTTTTTGAATCAGCATGTAGAGGCGACCCTTGGATGAAGGTTGAAGACCAACGTTGGAGTTGCAGGTCCACACATCGAAGGTTGTTGGCTGTGTAACTGAACACCGAGCGGTGCCAATTATATGTAAGGGATATAATACTTGTCAGTTTGCTGACCAGTACAATATTTCAGAAGAAATTGGAGCAGATTTGATCTGACCCAAATTCATTCGCGAGTTCACCCTTTTTCCGGATTAAATTGCTTAACTGTGACTAGACAAAATGTAATTTCACGAGAGACGTTGACTTATGTTGATCCACCAAAGATGAACCTTTTATTGAGACAATCATAAAAGTACATTAAACATTTGTATCAAGATTAGCTCTGATTTAATAACTATAGACAAGAATTCAAATTGAAACAAACAGACAGTTAAAGTCTAACTTCCTGTTGGCACATTTACTTAAAAGTTTACTGGCTTAGGAAAAAATAAGAATAAGGAGGAAGAAATAGAATGAAAGATAAGTTTAACAGAAGTTAATTATTTTGAAATGCTACAGGGTGACACTTTTCCCAAACAAGTCCGGCTGGACTCCCCGTGCGCTCAGCATACAATCGACTCTTTACCTGGTGACGATACAT
>JBBPBX010003365.1:0-17589 GCA_038048925.1 Garcialebias charrua
TATATATATATATACGGAAAATATCCTATACTAGGATTTTTCATGTATGGGTATCCAGACAATATCCAATACTAGGATCTGTCAGATGTGTATCTGGAAAATATCCAATACTTGGATTTAATATGTATGGATATCCAGAAAATATCCAATATTAGGATCTATCACAGATGTGTATCTGGAAATTATCCAAATGCTAGGATTTTTTATGTATAGGTATCCAAAAAATATCCTATATGAGGATCTGTCAGATGTGTATCCGGAAAATGTCAAATACTAGGATTTACTATGTATGGGTATCCAGAAAATATTGAACATTAGGATCTATCACAGATGTGTATCCGGAAAGTATCCAAATGCTAGGATTTTTTATGTATGGGTATCCAGACAATATCCAATACTAGGATCTGTCAGATGTGTATCCGGAAATATCCAAATGCTAGGATTTATTATGTATGGGTATCCAGAAAATATCTAATATGAGGATCTGTCAGATGTGTATCTGGAAAATGTCAAATACTAGGATTTACTATGTATAGGTATCCAGAAAATATCCAATATTAGGATCTATCACAGATGTGTATCCGGAAAGTATCCAAATGCTAGGATTTTTTAAGTATGGGTATCTAGACAATATCCAATACTAGGATCTGTCAGATGTATATCCGGAAAATATCCATATGCTAGGATTTATTATGTATGGGTATCCAGAAAATATCCTATATGAGGATCTGTCAGATGGGTATCCAGAAAATATCCAACATTAGGATCTATCACAGATGTGTATCCGGAAAATATCCAATGCTAGGATTTATTATGTATGGGTATCCAGAAAATATCCTATATGAGGATCTGTCAGATGGGTATCCAAAAAATATCCAACATTAGGATCTATCACAGATGTGTATCCGGAAAATATCCAATGCTAGGATTTATTATGTATGGATATCCAGAAAATATGCAATATGAGGATCTGCCAGATGTGTATCCGGAAAATATACAATACTAGGATTTATTATGTATGGGTATCCAGAAAATATCAAATACTAGGATCTATCACAGATGTGTATCCAGAAAATATCCAATACTAGGATTTATTATGTATGAGTATCCACAAAATATCCAATACTAGGATCTATCACAGATTTGTATCTGGAAAATATCCAATGCTAGGATTTATTATGTTTGGGTATCCAAAAATATCCAATACTAGGATCTATCACAGATACGTATATGGAAAATATCCAATAGTAGGATCTTTCTCATATAGGTATCCAGAAAATATCCAATAGTATGATCTTTCTCATATAGGTATCCAGAAAATATCCAATACTAGGATATCTCAAGTATGGGTATACATAAAATATTCTATACTAGGATCTATAGCAGATGTGTATCCAGAAAATATCCTATACTTGGATTGATCATGTATTAGTATCCAGAAAATATCCAGTGCTAGGATCTATCACAGATGGGTATACATGGGATATCCTGTACTAGGATCTGTTACAGATGAGAACTCCCCGTATATCACCGGAAACATACTGGATATGTGGCAGATACATAGACTTGCATACTGTTGTATCTCCCCGGATATTAGGCCTTTTAGTGCAGTGCATGATAAATACATCTACACAAATTCACCTAAACTCAGAAGGAGCAGAAGAAGCTCTGTGGTTTTCAAGTTCTTTAGTTACGTTAAGCAAATACAGTAGTTTAAACTAAAATGGTCTAAGATTAGTCTTTTTTTAATTGTTTCTACTTAACAGTCTGAGTAAAGAAATACACATAAATGTGTGTATTGTGCATGAGGTGCAAATGAAAAAATAGCAATGTTCTTAATAAAAAATAATAAAAATTAAAAGAGAGTATGGAACACAGATGATGAGCAGCAGAGAGGGGAAATGAAAGAAAAAAGCTGTATAATGAGAGGAGAGGAAGCCATAATTTGTGTTGTTGTACAGAAAAGTAGCCAGGTGTTGTCGTCTTCTGGCTCGGCAGAACTGGACCCTCCAGCGCAACCCCACTGTGTGCATGTGGTGAGGCTACTTCTAGCTCTGCTCATTACCCCTCTAATGGAACAGAGACATCTGTCACAGCTCTGTTTGCCTCTTGCTCGTCTGAAATTTTCACCACCATTCTGCCTCCTCATCTCCTTCCATCCCTCCCCAGGAGCAAAGGGAAGGGAGTGAGGAGACGGGGCGGCTGAATGCTGCAAGAGAGAAAAGATGGATGATGCCCCCAAATGTTCCAAAGGTAAACCAGAGCGAGCAGGTGGGAAGGATGACACCTACTAAAGATGTGATGTGGGTGGAGGTGCAGGACAGAGGCGTGTCAGACTTAAGCACCGCAGTGAGGAACAAAGATGCTAACGAGTTGGAGGGTTGTGATTCCACTAGATCTGATGGGAAAACACCCAAACTACAAATAAATGACATAAATAACAGTAGCACTCTAATGTATGAAGCATGTAAACACGGAATGTTTGTAGTTTACGAGGTGAGTGTTTTTCTGGACTGGAAATGAAAAGAGAATACAAGTAACTTCAATGTGTTTGGTGCAAATGTATTAAAGTGGGCTGGAGTTGCACTGTGGAAGACAACAGGGAGTTTTATTCATTTGTTTTTGTTTTTTTGGTCTTTTTGTCTGAGGCAGTGCAGAGTGATGGACCCTGGAGTGTGGCAAGAGCAAATTTATTTATTTACCACAGGCACAATGGAGGAGCCATGGAGTGGCCAATGGTGGTCTAGGCCTCAGCTGTCCAATCATTTGGTAAAATGTACTTTTCAACCGTAAAAAATAACTAGAAAGCAAACATACATACATACATACATACATGCATACATGCATACATACATACATACATACATACATACATGCATACATGCATACATGCATACATACATATTAGTGGTGGCCATCTTGGATTTTGATGTGTGAACTGTACATTCAGCCACACAAACATGAAAGTCGGCACATTGCTTATTTTTTTATTTTTTTGTGGTTTACATAAAAATGACAGTATTCATCTTGGATTTTGACATGGCAACTCTTTTATCAAAAAGGAAATTTTCTTTGAGGCAGCCACACAGCCAGATGGAAGTTGGTACGTCACTTAATTTTCAACGTATCTTTCTCACAGCACGCCCAGAAGGACGGACAGACTGAGGATCTTCTCAAATCCCACTTTCAGCTTTGTGACTAAAAACTAAACATCACTTTTTGTACTGCATGGTTGATAGTCAAAACTAACATTTACCTGATATTCCTTTTGGTTTTGCAATTTTTTCCTTTTAAATGAGAGAGCACATGATAGAGGTCTGGTTGAAATCTCCAGAGATTGTTGGGCTTAACACCTGGGCTGAAGACTTCACAGCCCCTGACAGGTAACACAGGTCAGGCCTCAGACAACAACAACCCTTCAGTTTGCAGTATTTACCTGCAAAGACACTAATTTAAGTTAATGTTGTGGAATTACACCACCTGTTCAATCAGGTCCAGTCAGCTGCTCATGCAAGCAGACAGCTTTTCTGCCATGTGAGAAAAGATCCCAGCGCACGTTGAAGCAGAAACCCCTCGTTCAGACCACGGTGGGGACGTTGCACTGGGACATACAGAGAGAACAATTACTTAAAGGCATGAAATAATGTTAGGATTGTACTGAAACATTTCAATCGATTTCTATTAAATGCAGTAAATAGGAGGGTGTGGTCTCTGTTCATCTGACCAACAAATTAATTACGTCCAGTATGGCTGCATGAAAAACAGTATAAATACCCATAAATGCTCAGTAACAATGGAAATGAAAGTTTTATCATTTTTGGAGTTTTCCTACAATCTATCCTTTTTTTGCAGTGGAACATTTTTTGTCTTCACTGATGCAAATTGTCTGTTACTGGTGCAGGACTGATGACTTCCTCTGAAACCCTCATTAACTTCCATCGTATCTGAGCTCAGAGTTGTCTCTTAAATCTGAAAATGAAGGCTCTTATTAATGTTTCATATCGTTTTACATGTAGAAACATAAAAGGGTACATGTGTGACAACCAGACAGATTTGCTGCCTGTGGTTTGGAAACGTTAAATTCTTCCTGCACGGTGACTGTTAAAACATTTATTTATGTTTTTCAAGGAGAACCTGGTGTCTGGTTGTGACAATGATAGCCACTTTAACGTTGCTTTGATCTTGGTTCACTTTACTCTTCTTCTGTTTAAACATCAAATCAGGTGCAGAAATCCCAAAGTTATGTTGGGCGTCAGTGACAAACACTGATGGATGTTGGAAATTTGAGCTCTTGTTCTGGACCTGTACCTTTTCTGTAAAGTTAAAATAAATCATCTACATCCAAGAAAATGTCTCCATCTTTGGTCTGGGAGTGATGATGTCTTTTCCACTTGGATGATAATTTGCTCATCTATGCACACCACATGAGCTGCATTTCCACCTGACTAAAATCTGATTCCCCTCCAGGTTTCCAGTGACTCGTTCAAATCCATTTTCATCTCGGTGGACACTTCATGCTTTTATACCAAAGATATCCTGCAGCAGATTACATGTTAATGGACGAGGCTCCGCTGCGGTTATGTTGGCACTTTCCTGATAAACATCTCTAAGACAACAGAACCAAGGCAGAAAAATGTGGGAGACCGTGGGGAACTGGGGCGTGAGGAAAAAAAAAGTTAACAACTGCCAGAGAATATGGATGGAGAGATGGTGGGAAAAGATGGGGAATAATAATCCTGAAGGGAGTGAGGTGACAGGACTGAACAGGTGCTGGATGGACAGAGAGAGAGGAGGAGAGAAAAGAATCACCGGGGAGGATGGCGGTGACAAGGAGAGATGAAGACGGTAAGAAAATGAGAAACTGAAAAAGACAAGAAGGGTATAGAGGAGGACAGAAAAACAGGAGGAATCCCAGAGAGAGAGAGAGAGAAAGAGAGAATAAAGTGAGGTGAGTGACAGCAGCTGAGGAAGAATCAGAATAAGTTTATCATCATTGTACCAAAATACAGAGAGATTATGTTCGTACAGTATTCCAAAAGATGGGTGGAGTGCACGTTACTGGGTGGAGTGCACGTTACTGATGTTACTGGAGTGTGGCCCCTTATTCTTTTTCAGAATACTTTTTAGATAGAAAAGGGTGAAAATCCATGAGGATAGGATGGTGGTATTACCTAAAATATCTCTTCACACCTTGTCCTATCAGGACACAATTTAGACATAAAAAAACTCTACCAGCAGCACATTTATAGACACATTACATATGCATTTGACAGCAAGATGGTGAGATTTGTCCATGAAGCACTTCCAGATAGTCCATAGTCCCGATAAGATGTTGGTGTCAGTCGGAACAGTTTTAATAAGCCTTCTCAGAAGTTCTTGGGGGTTTTGCGATAGACAAAGCTTTTCCTTAGTTTACACATCCCAGGAGTAATTTGATAAGTCTGCCTGTTTTCGAGGTCAACCAAGGGAGTCAGATTCAGATAAACCACAACTGTTAATTTTTTCAGGTTCAGATAAACAACAACTGTTAATTATTTCAGGCAGACTGTTTTTTTTTTCTTGTCAGTCTTGAGTTCTGCTAGTACTTTTGATCCCAAAATGGCCAGATTTGTGGGCATTCCACTGGTCTGTGCTTACAAGGGTCCTCCAAGGTCATTTCCTCATGCTGGCGAGGCCGCAGGCAGGGGCGGAGTGGGACAACTTTTCAGCCCGGGAGTTTAATGGCCAAGAGTGGCCCATTTTTTCACATTTTAAAAATATTTGGCAAAAATGTAGCCTATAATATTTTTTTAATTGCAATACAATCAACAACTTTTTTTTTGGTTATAATTTTTTGTTACATTTTGTTACAATTCAGCAAATCAGGTGGGAAAAAAACTAAATTAGTGGACTTAAAAAACAGAAAATGATAAGTCAATTCTTTGTTGCTCTTTCCATATCAGACTCAAAGATTACTGAAAAACTCAAAACGTAATTTTGTTGGCTTGAACGTTGGCCAGCTGTCATGAGAAGTTTGCACTAAATACAGTGACAAAAAGATAAACCATAAAACTATTTTACATTCAAAATATTAAATTTGAGGCCAGATAAAATGTCAATGAGACCAGATTTGGCCCATGGGCCTCGAGTTTGACATGTGATCAGCATCAGTAAGCACCTAAGAAGTGCACTAGTTTCTGCCACCATATTTGTTACTTTGTCATTGTCAATGGACATAAGAAGTTCTTTCTCTGTGGACATCAGCATAAATGCCTCCAAATGCTCCTGGTTAAGTGTGCTTCATAGTCTATTCTTGATGAACTTGAGAGTAGAGAAGCTTTCACATGCAACATGAGACAACAAATATTTGTATGCCAGCCCTATATAGGCATCTGTGAAAAGGTTGTGTCAATATAAGGTAAACACAGATAACAGTTTCTGCAAGAAGAACAAGCCCTGCTTTCAAGTTCAATCTCTGGTTCAACCCTGTTCCATCTCAGTACCATCTTGACAGTGGACTCTTCCAGAGGGGACTTTTTCAGCCTATCCCAAGACTGGACAGCTCTGTGTGTGTAAAGTACTCACTGTGGCTCTCTCATCAAATCTAAGCAGATTTTTGCTTGTTGCTTGAAGTGCTGAGCTCTTGAGTCCTTTAAGCCTCATCTCTGAAAAGTTTTTAGGGTCAAGACAAGCAAAATCAGAGACAAGTTTGGCATTGGTTGCAATATGTATGCATATGCATGAGTTTATTTTTATTTGTCTATTAAATGTGTTGCTTTAACATTTTTCTGTCTCCTGTTTTCACTTCACCTCATGCATTTCTGCCTCATTACGTAAATAAGGACTTGTGTGGAAAATTAAAAAAATAATTACATTTAGTTACATAACACAAGTCATCTAAGAGTAAAAGTAAAAACAAAAAAAATATATATGCCTATCGGTATTTTAAGCACAGTAAAATTATGAATTAAAATATATAATTTGTTGGAACTAAGCTGGAAAAAAAACATGATGGTCAATTAATTTTTAAAACATGAGATAAAGTTCTAAAAAAGCTAAGTCTGGTCCTCTGGACATTCAAGAAACAAAACAAAACAAAGCAAAAAATGTCCAGAAGACCAGACTTAGCTTTTTTAGATTTTTCTACCTGGATTATTGAGCATGCATCAGGGTATGAGATAAAGTTCTCTTTTAATTTAAATTGTCCTTTGACGTTTATTTATTTATTGGTCAATTTATATATTTCTGCTTTTATTTCTAATTAGGCTCAGGCTGTCAGTTTAGGTCCCACTTGACTTTCATGCATGTTTAGTGACATAGTACAACGTTGTGACATTAGCCTAATTTATTATGCTAGTTTTTAATTTATATTACCTGTTGCTTCTTCTGTCTCTTTGAAAAAATGTCTGTAAGCTTTGCACATTTGGCAGCTTCCTCCTGTAACGCCTTTCTTTTCTTCAACCTGACTTTTTCAGCTCCACGGCCCCTTCCTATCCATTTTTATTGCTAATTAGCAGTTTGGACTCTGCGCTGCTCCATCACCGGATGTTTTGGAAAATACGTGCTTCGCTGCTGGGTTGGACTCAACCAACGGTGAATTTTCAGGGGTGTTTTTTATCAAATGGTAGCTCCCAAGCTGCCAGCCCAGTGCGGCGCAGTCTCTTAAAGGGATCAGCGCTTTAAGAGGCTGCAGGCTGCAGTCTCTTAAAGCGATCAGCGCTCCCTCCCTTTAAGAGGCTGCAGCCTGCAGCCTAAAGTCAGGGACAAGTCGATTTTGAGCAGATTCATTCAACCGTCATCATTTTCCCCGTGCGTCTATCGGCCCATTCATGACGCGGCCCATCGGGAAAACTCCCGAATCTCCCGATGGCCACTCCGCCCTTGGCCGCAGGTGGCCTGTGATTCTCACAAATCGCTAACATCTTATGGTTAATCTTGCAAATCATCTGATTTGGAGTACTCAAAGCACGGACCAAACCTTCACAGACTTGGCAGTTTTGCCATGGCCAAAACTGCTGCAACCATATTCATTAATAGCCTATAACATATAGGAATCCGCCGATGCCAAAAGGAAGAAACCCTGCTGTCATGAATCCAATTATATAAAGGTCTTGGGCATCCTCCTGAGACAAAACGGAAAGACACATCAGCTCCCAAACTCCCCATAGATCCATGATGTATCCTGCAGTGTAAGTCTCAGCAGGTCATGAGGGCTCTCCAGGACCTGTTGCTTTGTTGAACAGATTTTACCGATTGCGTTGCAAGTCCAGCTGACCAGATCCATGACAGTAGATTTAGTTTAGGAAGATGTGTAATAGGAGCGCTCATACATAGAGCAAATAAAAACTGGAGGAGAACGAGAGGCAGAGGAGGCATCCGTCATGCTCGAGAGTGAGTGCAGAAAGCAGAAAACAAATATATAAAAAATAAACATTACATAATGCTCCAATCAGTTCCAGGCTGCATAATGACAAAACATGAATATGTATGTTTAACTATATCCTTCAAGTTTTTAATTTGCATGAAAAAAACACATCTTTGAGTATAATACTCATTTGTTCACCTTTTGAATCTAACTCTGCAGAAATTTCAAAAGGATTTAATTAAGCAAAACAAACAAAAAAAAAACAGAGTGTTTGTAAAACTTACTGATCAAACAAAACATCTACATAATTCATGTACGCGTTGACCTTGAGCTGAGTTTCACAAACGGCACTATCATTTCCATTACGGCAAGGTTTTTATTATAAAAAGTGATTTATTATAAATTATTTATAAAACTGTCAATTAGACACTGCTCTGGCTCTCTGATCCTTGTCATCAGCTCATGTTCAGATATTTGGAAAGCACTTAAAAATAATTACAGTTCTTGTAGGTCAAGGCATCCAATTATACTTTTTATTGTTTCAGCCTGTGTGTTTTGGAGGCTAATGAGACGAGGGGAGGATTGCTATTTACTGAGTCAACGTCAGCACTTTCCTCGCTGGTATCTGTGGCAGAAACAGACAACAGAGACTTTAATTCATCAAGGTCAGGTCTTTTTTTAGTCCATTTTAAAACAAAATACAGTTTCTGTAAGATGTCAACATCCACAGATTTCTGTCTACAAGGAGTAAAAAACAATTGTCTTTAAAATATGAAGACTTTTGCAGGGGTTCTCAGTTTTCTCACTTGAGACTGGTCATTTGAATTTTGAATGTATTTGTGCAACAGCTGTTCTTAAAATAGTCCCAGAGTTTTTGCGAGCATCTCGAACCTCAGCAAATTAAATGTTAATGATGGTGCAGTCATCTTCCAGTCCTTTGATTCCAGGTTCAGTCACATGTTACACGAGGAAAAGGCAAATCAGTGTGTGACTTGGAGTGCTCCTCATGTGATTCACTTAGGATTAAAGTGTCCTCAGAGGCCTACAGCCCTACAATCTACACTCCTGTTTGTGGTTACCATCAGCAGGATCTCATGGGGAGGAGTGTGTCTGGTTTGGTGACCTCAGGGCTTCTTAGCTTGTTTGCAGATGACATGTTGACATCTTAACGGTATTGTGACATGATGTTGGAACTAAGCATAACGTGGCACAACATATACATCTTTTATCATTCAACCATGTTCGTTGTTGCAAACAAAATTATAATTTAATGAAAATTTGTTTAAAAAGTGAGTTTAAAATTTGCGCCGTGTTTACTCACGGGAAATCCGACTTCAGCGCAGGAATTTCAGTCTGCAGCTGCGTATAGAGCGCAGATTCATTTTCTGCACGTTCGCCTATTTTTTTATTTTTTTTTGGTATAACTTGAAAAATGCCGTTGCGTTGGGTCACATTTGGGTGTTCTAATATCATCAGTGAACGAGTGAGCCTTTTCACTTTCCCAAAAGATGAAATACTTCGGACAAAACAAACAAAGCTGTCCCCCTCGGAGCCCCCCTCGCTTCACCAGAGAGCCCCCCTCGCTCCACCTGAACGATAAAGGCCCCGGTATAGCTCTGCATTCGGCTGAACGCCACTCCGTGTGCGCGTTCTGTGCGCACGCGTTCACCTGCACAGCTCTGTGTTCGTTCTCGCGTTCATTCTCGCATTTTCGCTCCAAATTCTTGACGTCATTTGAGAAGCCACAGCGCAGAACGTTCGCTGATTGATCATTTGCTGACACACCTACTGAATTGATTGACAGGTCGGGGGGAGAAAAAAAAGGTAAGCCGGCTGCTTCAGCGCAGCGGTGTTCTGTGTTTATATCTTGTTAGAAAGTTCTAAAAAATAAAAATAAAACAGGGAGCGCTGGTCCTGCAGTCCACAGCCCACCAGAAAATCTGCAGAACCTCGCGCAGCCAGGTAGGACCTGAGTTTAATTCGCTCATGACAAATTCATTCATTTCATCATCATTTGAGTCATGGAGTCAGCGGAGGAGGAAGCGATCACTTGACTTTTGGCAAAAAAACAAAAGAAAAGTACAGATCAGGGATGAAGAAGGGGAATTTAATACATTTGTGTCTCATACAAAACAGTCCGGTGCCGGGCAGTTTATTGTGAGACAATGCGCCACGCATATGCGGTCGTAAAATTTGAGCTTTGCGCGTTCGTGCCCTGCGGGGCTACGCTTGTGCCTCGTGCTCGAATGGCGTTGAGGGGTGTTCGGCCTAACGCAGAGCTATACTGGGGCCTTAAGAGAGAAACTGCTGTTTCTTGTTCAACCTCCTGAACTAACTTTCTGCTTCCCAAACTGAAGACAAATCGCTCAAATCTAAACTTAGATTGCTAAATTCGTCTGTTTCTATATTGTGCGCTATTGTTATTTAAAGGGGCATTCTAGGAGACATTCCTGCGCTGATGTCACAAAATTAGCAAGCGGAAGTACCCGGATGTCCCGTGAAGAAACACAGCGCGAATTTTAAACTCACTTTTTAAACAAATTTTCATTAAATTATCATTTTGTTTGCAACAACGAACATAGTTGAATGATAAAAGATATATATGTTGAGCCATTTTATGAAAAGTTCAAACATCATGTCACCCCACCTTTAAAGCCATGAACTGAAGCGTTCACTGAGGGTGTTTTCCAGCTGAGTGTGCAGAAGCTGGAATGCCATTCAGCTCCTCCAAGACTGAGGCTTTGATTCTCAACTGGAAATCATGGGATCCCAGTGTTTTTCCTCCTGCAGGTTCTTGCTAGGCGACACCTGTGGCCTAGTCCCATGACGAGCTTCAGCAGGATGAAAGACCGTTGAATTCTTCTCTTCTTGCTGGAACATTAGATACCAACTGGTATTGTGAGAGCCTACTGTGTTTTGATAATCTAAAGATGTATACTTACCAGTTTTCCTCCATGTTCTCCTAGTTCCTGTTACCTGAGGTTTGATCCAGGATTTACCTGTTTTCCTCCATTCTTCCAAGTTGAGCTGAACCCTAGAACTTCTGGTGTTGCTTACATTCTGTCAAAGACCTGTCCTGCTGCTCAGGTCCTGCTCACCAGCCTGCCTACAATCCACTACGGTACCCACCACTACTTACCTCATCACCTCCATCTCTGCCAATATACATATCAGGAATCCTCTCCTCTCAGAACCGTCGGACCACAAAAACCAGTAAGAAGAAGAAATATTCTTACCAACGTCATATTGCAATGATTGCAGCTATTTGTACTGTACATGAACGATGAGAACAGAGACCAAGACTCAGAATGAATTCACAGTGTTTGTTTACAAGTGATTAATCATGCAACAAGCCAGGGAGGAGGCTGGAACCCTGACGAGCAAAGAGATGACTAACGTTCTTGTAGTCAAGGATGATAATGTTGTTGCTGATCTGATGGAGATCAGGATTAGACGTTGGGAGGGATGACCCAGATGGTTCCAGGCAAAGGAGATGTGGTAGGGAGGCACAGAGGAGCTTGAGGTCCACAAGAGGAGGATTCATGAAACGGGAGGACATCAAGGGTATCCCACTGGAGGCACGGAGAGAATACAAATCATTAATATTTGGTTTAAGACATGAGGAAAAGGCTATAACAAGACTACCATTGGCAGGTAGTGCACCAGCGCTGGCTGAATGTCCTCTACAGCCTTTTAGGAGCCAAGATGGTGTAGTGGTTAGGGCGTTTGACTTGGGACCCGAAGGACGCGGGTTCGCGTCCCGGCCACTACACACCTTGGGGTGTCTATGAGTGCACACCTATTTCTCCAGCTCCCCGAGCGCCTTCTATGGCTGCTCACTGCACCACCTGGTAGGTGGTTGGGTTAAATGCAGAGACGAATTTCGTCTGTGTATGGGAAACATACGCAGATGACAAGATTAGACAATTATTATTATTATTATCATCCTCATCAGTCAATGATCTACAGGTGCTGCTGATTAGAGTCTGGCTGTGGGTGCAGGAGCTGGCAGAGCAGAACTTCCACAATCATACCTACCTGTCTCCCTGCTTTGCAGAGCCTGCTGTAAATGCTTCACTGTAAATACACATCACCTACAATTATTCAGAGTTGTTTGTCAGGTACACTCGTTCCTCTGCTCTGGGTGTTACTGCAAAATGGTCAAAATAAGAGGAATGTTCTCTTCAGAGTCAGAAGCCGTGTTTCCATCAAGGTTTCTAGCTGCACATTTTGAAGTATCGCAGCAGAAAAGCTTAATGAAAACGGCAAAATCCGTATTTACTTCCTCAAATTCGCCAAAAAGTTTATACGCTCGCTTGAGGTGGTTTTTGGGAGCTTCGAAAATGAGCAGATGCGCAAAACGACAGATGGAAACAGATTTTCCGACTCAGTTCTGCCGTAGCGAACATTCACGTCACGTGACGTTCAGCTGTTTCCGCTCCGGACAACATGTAACATCGCTAAAACTAGTTGGCATGACAGAATAAATACAACTTGCCCGATAGCAACACGTACCTGAAATATTCTCTCCATTTTGACGAGATGTGTGGCCGGGTTCTGTTTTCAACCGCTACTTCCTGTTTACTGTAGACATGCGCAGTGCTGACGTCTGACGTAATGACGCTGACGTCTGACGTAATGACGCTGACGTCTGACGTAATGACGCTGTGCGTGGCTTGGTAGATGCGCTACAAGCCAGCAGATGGAAACACTTCTGCTTCGCATTAATTTGTATTTACATATTTGCGAGATTTCAAAAATTGGCTCAAAATTCGAAATGAAAATGGATGGAAACACAGCTATAGAGTCAGAGTCAGAGAATCTTTATTGTCATTTGCACCGCAGGTGGTACATGTGATGAAACGAGATTATGTACACATGGTCCCAGTTACATTCAACAACAAAATGTAAGAGTAAAACAGTAATAACATCTAGGATTGACTAAGAAAAACATCAAGTAGAAATACACTAAGCACTAATGTAATAGAAAAACAAAATCATTACAAACAGACAGCCGCACAAACATGAGTCTGTATGAGCAGATGAACACAGATGAACACAGCAACAAGAAAACAGATCAGCATCATCATGATGTGATATTTCACAGTGATTATTCTTATTATTTATTTATTCATGAGTCTAACAGCCTCAGGGTAGAAGCTGTTCCTCAGTCTAGTGGTTCTACACTTAATGCTCCTCAACCTCCTTCCTGAGGGGAGTGGGGCAAAAAGTGTGTGTGCAGGGTGAGTGGGGTCTTTCATGATACAGGTGGCCTTCTTCCTGCATCTGGAGATGCAGGTTAGGTTACGGTACCGGTAAGTAGGTGGAGCAGTTCAAACATCTGCTGATCAACAGACCAGGGTCTCATCTGAGGGTGTCACTTTTCTAGGTTTGGTAAAGAAATAACGGAGCCAAAGAACAAAACTCCTCTCTACAGTCCAACCGTCACCTGTAGTCATGAGCTATGGACCACGACAGAAGATGATCCTGGATCCAAACAGCCAAAATAAGCTCCCTTCATAGGGTGCCCGGGTTCAGCCTTAAAGATAAGGTGAGGGGATTTATCATCCGGGGGGAGCACCTCACTTTTCTGAAGGAGCCATCTGAGGTGGTTCAGACGTATTGGTCAGGATGTCTCATGTTCACCTCCCTCTGGAGATGTTGGTCACATCCAACTGAGAGGAGACCCAGAACTCTCTAGCTCTTATGTCCTCTCTGGATGGGGAACAACTTGGGGTCCCTCATTAGCAGCTGAGAGTTGAAGAGAGATGTGTGGGTTTCACTCCTGAACCAGTTGACTCTGACACGACTTATATGAGTGGAACAAACTGGACGGATGTTTATTTTTACCATAATTTATTTGCCTAAAATGACGATGTGAAAATATTTAGATGATAGAAATCTCATTTCTACACAACACACTCACAACCTGTGCTTGATGAGATGTTACACAAATTGCTTTTTAGTTGGTCTCCATTTTTAAACAACTTCTTCAAACCAAAGTAATGAAAAATATTTCTAATCATTTGTTCCTCCCAACACAGATCAATGTTAATGATGTTAGTTATTACTTAATACATCATCACTAAAGCTGTGCACTCACATCACCACAGATTCATTGATCTGATGTGATCAAAAGCTAATAATAGCACAAAGAAACGAGCTGCTGCTTTTGACAGCGGTGTTGTGGTGGCAGCCACATTTCTGCCATGTTTTAGAGACGTAGCAGTGAGAAGGGAAAGCTTTCTGGGTGAAGGAGATCAAATATTGACTCAAGACATGAGGTGAGCTTGGGTCTGATTGTTCTGCTGGACAAGAAACAGACAAACAAGACAAAACTCCATAAAAAATGAAGTGCAGGTACAACAGATGGTGAAACACAGACGAGTGGAGGAGGGGGGTGTTATCATTAGTCATTGTCTACAGCTAATGGCATTCGAATTCAGCCAGGCGCTCTGAGTTTAATTAAATAAATCAAATTAAAATCCTATAATAGCTCGGGATGTAAAGGTCATACAGCCTGAACATGCCCTTTCAAATTCCCCTCTAAGCTGAAAACACATGTTGATCACATGATGGGGAGCACAGATCGTCCACGCTGACCCGTTTCACAGCACAGCTCGACGTGATCCAGCTCCATCTCATCTGGATTTTTATTATTTTTTTGATTTTCATTAATGAAAAGTGCGTTATAAATTGAATTTATTATTATTATTATTATTATTATTATTATTATTATTATTATTATTATTATTATTTTAAATCAGGACCAGGATAAAAAAAATAAGAAAGCTGAGAGGAACTGCTGAAATCTGACGTGGGCTAAATATATATATTTTTTTAAATTTAATTTATTCAGTTCAATTTTAAAACACAAAATAAATAATTCCAAAGCATATGGAGAAAGAAAATAAATTCAGCTTCTAAAAAAGGAGGAACAAAAACTGAAACGTAAAGTCAAAAACTAAAGAAAATGGTGAACAGAGAGCTGTGAAATGGAAGTTTAAGACATTTGAGGCAGAACAGGCATCATAAAGTAACTCAAGCAAGGAAGTAAAATAAAATCCCTCTGTTCGGGGAAATAAAATAACTCCAGTCATAACAAAACATTATTTATTGTTCATCTGTGGTTATGTTTTGCTGTCAAATTGTAATAATCCACCAACCGTGTCTGTATGTTTCACCGATACACACACAAAAACACACACAAAACTCATATTTGTCTGTTTTTTCCTCCATATGTCATGTTGATTCATAAATTCTAATAAATCTATACAAAAATTATATTCTTTGTTTATTTGTTTCTTCTTTTGGCTGCTTCTTCTTCAGGGGTTGCTACAGTGAACTAACTCACACGGAAACGTGGTGATTGTTTTCACGCAATATGTCCTTCCTGACACAACCACAGACCACCGAGCTACCACAGCCCTCAGTGTGGAGCAGAGAGCTGCTATCTGGGGTGCCCGGGGGAGCAGTTGGTGGGGGTTAAGTGCCTTGCTCAAGGGCCCAGAGAGGGGCGAATGAGGGTGGAGACAGATGTGCTTCAACTTTCCCATCCACATTTTGATGCTGTCAGTCCAGAGTTTAACTGGTGATCTTCCCATGCAGGCCCACCTTCTCTAACCTCTGCTCAACCGCTCTCTCTAATACAATCTCCCTATATGATGATTCCAATAGTAAATATTAATTCTTAAATTAACATATTTGTTCCAGCTTAATGTACATTATTACTAAAACAACCTTTTTTGTGTACTTACATATGCTGGTGAAGATTCTCAGTCATCCGGGACAAGATAAATAAATAAAACGTTCAGTACAAAAACAACTGGACCAGTTGAGAAAGCTCGTCGGATGAGGAGCGAAACGTGTTTTTTTTACAAATAAAGTCCAGTTGTTTTTGCATTGAACATTTTTTTATGTACTTGCATATGAATCCAGATTAATTTTTTTTATTTGTTTAATGCTTAAAAACTGCTCTCAGTAAAAATTCAAAATGAATAGAAGGTAACATTAAATACTGGAGCACAGTACAGGGAGTCCCCGACTTGCAAACGAGTTCTGGACCTAAGGACCGTTCGTAGGTCAAAAATGACGTAAGTCGGAACCCATAGCACGTGCGTAAGTAAGTCCAGATTTTCATTTGTAAGTCGGAAAATGTATGCTAGCGCTGCGCCAAACACCCGTTTTTCAACACAATAGTACATACTGGTTCATAAACATGCACAGAACTTTGTTTAAAAACGGTTAGCTAACACACTTTCATCTAAAAACACCTAAAAACACATACCAGTGCTGTATTAATGTACAAGTACAACAAAACTGTTCGTACGTCCGTTTGTAAGTCCGAGTTGCCATAGGTCAAGGGCGCCGTAAGTGGAGGACTCCCTGTATAGTCCCTCGTTTATCACTGGGGTCCATACCCTAAGACCCGCGACAAGTGGAAAAACTGCCAAGTAGGAACAGTAGTGCTCCCTGCCTCCTCTGCTCTTTGTCACCAGCAAGAGCTCTTGACCACGCCCACTTCAGTGCTCTGCATGGTGAACAGCTGATCAGCTGCATCAGGAAGCTTATCCTGCAGTCAGGGCTGCACAACTGTGCAGCAGGTGCTAAATACAAAGCAATTTAATTTTAAAAAATCCATGCCGATCGTGTTGCTCATCCATCAATTAGCCAATTGTGTGTCATGTCCACTCTTGTTTTGAAAAACCGCAATGGAGCGAATCCGCGATAAACAATCCAAAAGTAGTGAGGGACTACTGTATAATATGAGTAGAGTTCAACCAAAAAAAAAAAAAACGATGTCAGTATTGTTTGTCAGTTTTTGTATTTTGATAATATTCTCGTGTATCTCAGCTCTGGTTGAGGCTCCTCCCACACCTGTCTGTCATGTGCAATCAGCCCACCTGTGTATTTTGTTTTCTTCTTTTTTAATGGCCTCCCTTCTCCCCTTACAGCCATCCTCTCCACACCATTATTATGAAATATTTATTCCAGTAATTATCTAGTGGAGTTTTTTTTTTTTTGTAGGATAGAAAGAAAGGAAAGAAAGGAAAGACAGAAAGTAAGACTAGAAAATATAAGAAATATACATGAAGAGAGCACAAGGCAAAACACCCGACCACTGTCTGTACACCTGCAAAGAACATGACAAAACACAACAACAAAATGCATATGTTTAAAAAACTTAGAATACAGTATTCATGCAGTAAATTTCTCTCTCTCTCTCTCTCTCTCTCTCTCTCTCT
>JBBPBX010003365.1:17714-70614 GCA_038048925.1 Garcialebias charrua
ATTCATTCATTCATTCAACCTTTATTTAGTCAGGTAAATCTTATTGAGCCTCATGGCTCATTTACGAAAGCGACCTGCTAAAACTAAAGAACGATGAACAGCAATGGTAGAATTTCCTTAAACAATAAACAATAGAAAACAAAAGAGAAAAAAACAAAAGAGAGAAATACATTTTTTTTTTTTTTAAACAAAGTATCAAAAAACTAGCAAAACATTATAAGGTAGACGTATAAAATCAAAGACAGGAACAAATCTGCATTGGTTTTTGCCAGGATTCATACAGATTCTGAAAACCATTTAGAGAAGTCAAGGTCGAGAGCTTCAGATATATATACTGTATTCACATACACATCTACATACGACACCTACATATGCCCACCTGTTTGTATTCAGTAATCAGACTCTCAGTACTTTTTTTTTTCCTGTTTTTGTGACTTGGTTTTGAGTTAACAAGATTCATGTTGTTTCTTCTTCTGGATTCCTTGATTTTGGGTCCAATCGTCCTCATCCCCCTGGCAAACGGGTCGACCCCGACTCCATAATAAATCACTATTTAAACACTTCTTCTTCCTGATTCTTCTAAGGTTCAGACGGACGCAGTTATTCTTCTGCAAAGGAAACACGAAGCCGTCCTCGCTGCTCCGTGACTCGGCTTCACCTCATGAAGCAGCGGAGGCATTATTGTATTAAATTTCATCAAATTTAGAAACGTTAATCCAAGGATCTGTAAAAAGCACGGAAATGAAAAGTTTAATATGAAATGTGAATTATGTTTGAAACTCTGCAGCCTTGAAGTTTTACTCTGATTGTCGGTGAAGTTCACCTTCACTCACTTCCTTTGTGGTTTATTCTCCTTCACTTTAATTCTCTCAATCCAAACCTGATTTGTCTGCTTCTATTTTTATTTATTATTCAATTCTGTGGTCTCGGCTGTTCCTCCCTCTTTATGCGGCTCTAATCGAGTCTGGGGGAAGCGGGGCAGAGTAATAAAGTTTGAGAGAAGCCGCTCGGCCACATCTCCCACCTCAACAGTCACGCTCACGTCCATAACCAGGTTTCACTTTGTTCGTGTTCTCTCTTCTCTTTTCTTTGATTGTGAGTTAGCTGCAGCTCGGAGTCAAGTCCTTGTCTGCTTAATAATCATACAACACACACACACATACCTGGTGTGTAGATGTCAGAGGTCACACGTCTCACAGCTGCCTCACGAACAACAAATCTGCAGCTTTATAACATCATTAGTGTCTGTTCTCAGTCCCGCCTCATGTCTTGCAGTTGTACTCTCCCCATACAATATAAATATGATTACCCTCTGCGTGTGTCGGGGGGAGGGGTGTCTTCATCTGCTGGATCTGTAATAATATACAAGCTAATATGATCTAAGCAGAATTTTTTTCCATTACATGGAACGACTCGATATGAGAACTCCATCCCATTGATTATGTTGTACTAAAACTCCACATTTATTGTCTTTATATTACAAAGTACAGCCCATTCATCCTGATACACTAACAGCGTGTCTGTGTGCAGACAGGATCCATTTTTCTCCTGCAGGAGACTTCTACTTTTAATTCCTTAATTAGCAGCCGGAGGGTCAAATTTAAAGGGGACCACAGATGCAGTGTTTTTTTAACTCTACTTTGGGAATTTACTTCTTTAAAAAAACAGTCCTAGGGCCAAATAAATGCACCCAGTGGTATATTTACTCTAAGTAGATTTATTTTTCAGGGATATAAATGTCACGTTTTCAAATCCTCGCGCTTGTGACATCACAAGCGCGAGGACAACCCACCCCAACCTGAGTCCAGCCCCTCACCTAGCAATCCCTGGTTAGGCTCAACCCACTTCAGTATAAAAGACGTGACGGTTGTTTTTCCTGATTTCATCTCATCTTTTGTTTAAATGTTCTTAATTTCATGTGTACAGCACTTTGTTGCAGCTGTGGTTGTTTTAAATGGCTTTATAAATAAAGTATAATTGTTATTTTTACGTTTTAGTTCAATTTTTAGCGTATTAGCGATCGCTCCCAACGAGCAGCCGGCAGACGTAAAACGAGCAGATCACCGCTGCCTGACCATGCAACGAGCGGAGCAAAGCGGGCGGGGATTGGACATGCCGGCGAAGGGACCATCTGCCGCCGGGAGCTGCTAGCTTTTGAGGACCGTGCTCCGATCAGAGGTTGCCTCATACGGATAAATTATCTGGAAACACTCTGTGAACTTTGTGTATGTGTCTGCGATCGCTCCCAAAGCGCCGCATGCAACGAGCGGAGCTAAGCGAAGCTAAGCGGAGCTAAGTGGGCGGAGGAGGAACGAGCTAACATTAGCCTCGGATTCGGGTGGGCTAATGCTAACAGGTGCAGCAAATGGCGGCGCGCGCATACTGCTTTTGGTAAGTTATCTTAAGCTAGCACTAGCCATTTCTAAAGTGCAAGAAATGCTAACGTAAACCCTTTGGAGGGCGAAGTTAATGTAAACAGATTTTTGAAGGGAGTGGCCTTCAGAGCTCATTATCATAAACAGCCTGTTCAGAACGGAAGTGAGAAAAGGCAGAAGTAAAAAGGGGATATTTTATTATCTAAGAATTATTTTGTGTATTAAATTGAATGAACATGGTCTGGATAGCCCACAGACATACCATAAAAATTTATGAAACTAATATTTGGTCTCCTTTAAAGGTGCTATATGTAACTTTTCTAAAAATATATTTGTTAACATATTTCTTCACTCTGTCACTATCCCCTGACAGACTGATGTTAGACAGGTACTTTCTGAAAAAAACTTTAAAAAAATATTGTCCCCTTGCTTCTCCAGGTGGTAAATAAGCATTTCTAAAAAGCAAAAGTGACCCGCCGTTAACCAGCCAATAAAAACAGAGTTTGTAACCAGCCAATAAAAACAGAGCTTGAATTTGAATCAGCCAATAAAAACAGAGCTTGAATTTGAATTTCAGCAGACCACGGGGGGGCAGAGCCATATATGGCTCTGAGGGGGAGGGAGCAGAATGCTTTTCCCTGTTGAAAATATTTCTAAATGCTGCGTGCTACAGAAAGTTACATATAGCACCTTTAAGATAAACGAGGCAAAGCAGGGTTGCAAAGTTATGGTTTTCTGCACTTTCACTTTTTGACTTTAAAATGTTTACTCCTGGCAGTCAAACTAATGAGTCTAGTCAGTAAAACACATTTTGTTATTTTTTTTACAAACTGAAACTGTAACGTAGATTTACTTTGAGTTGGTTCAGTCCACCTCGGGCAGTACCATCTCTAAGCTCAAATTGTATTCCCCTGTGTAGATAATAATAATAATAATAATGAATTCAATTTGTAATGCACTTTTCATTAATAAAAATCTCAAAGTGCTACAATGTGTAACAAGGTAAAGATAAAAAATAAAACAAGTGATAAAATCAAATAAAATCAACAATAATATCGACTAAGATCAAAGATAAAATCATGTAGATTTAGGCTTGCTTAAAAAATAAATAAAATAAAACAAGTGATAAAATCTAGTAAAATCAATAAAGATAACAGCTAAGATCAAAGATAAAATCATGTGGAGATGAGGTAGAAATCAAGTAAAAGTTGGTTTAAGAGTGTTTTACCAGTTCATTATTGATTCACACAGTCCTTACTTTGTTTTTAAATATTCAAATTTGAGTTTCGTTTATGAAGAAAAATCACGTGACACCAAAAAGTACAATGTGGCATCACTAATTGGATTTTATACCAAACAATGGAAGAAAACTGGAACACACTTAAATTTAAACAGTCTGTGAAATCCTTGTGTTAAAACAGCTTTAACGTTTCAAATGTTTAAATATGTAACGTCTTTATTAAATCACAGTTAAAAGAACACAACGGTATTTCTTCAAGGTATTTAACAGTCAATAATGGTGTACCACAAGGCTCAGTTTTAGGACCCACATTTTTTTTACAACCTTACATTTTCATGTCGACGATAGTGTTGTTTATTGTCGAGCTAAAACTGTTGCCAAGGTTTTCCAGTTTTTACAGTCTGAATTCAACGTCATCCAGTCAGATTTGTTCCATCTCAAACTGGTGCTAAATGCTGATAATGTTTTCAAACAGGAAGTTGGCACCACCATTTTTAACAATTATTGCAAAAAATCAACACAGACCTGTTCCTGTTTTCATTATTTTACCTCATTTCATAATGTAGCTTGATATTTTGTTTTATATCACAACTTTTATTTACTTTTCATTTTATGGCTGTTTATTGTCTGTACCTAATCTCTGGTTGGTCTAAAACAGGTGCCTCTTGTAAATGAGTCCTCGTGACTCAGTGAGGCTAACCTGTAGAAATAAAAGTTGAATTAATGAAAACAAAAGACTTTAAAGTTAATAACCAGTTAGATATATTATTGTCAGGTTTTATGAGAAGTGGTTTTAAATATAAAACACGACACACAGGTGAACAATTCATATTTAGATCCTAAACTACTAATTTTAAATATTTCATTTGGTTGTTGTTTGAAAACTCAGTCAGTTGAGTTAAAATATATATTTACCAAATTTTCCTGCATATAAGTTGCATCAGTTAAAAAAAGGCATCATGAAGAGGAAAAAAACATATACTGTAAGTTGCTTTGGCGTATAAGTCACATTTATTATGCATCACGGCTGACCTGTCATGTTTATTATGCATTTACTTAATGGTCAAAACGGCTTAATTTCGTCTGGGCGATGCAGAGCCATCCATCCATCTTGGCCAGAGTTGCTAGCTCTCCTGCGTTCTTGCACCTGCACCAGCTGAGTGAATCGAGCGTGCACGGGAGGACTCACTGTTGCAGTTCTTTGAAATTTAAAGTGTCAGTCAAAATTTGCTTTATGATGAAAAAAGAACGTATAAAAGTCGCTTCATCGTATAAGTCGCAGGACTGATTAAAAAAAACTACGACTTGTATGCTGGAAAATATGGTAATTGCACTGTATCTTGAATAAAATCTGAATAAAAGCAGTTTTTGCAGATCATGTATGTTTGACGTCCTGGTTTCTTGTCTGTGCAGTGAGATGTCGGCCTCAGACCAGAAATGCAAACGTGACAAAATTCCTCCAGTAAAAGACAGATGGAGCTAACAGAAACTGACGCTGGGATCAGCAGGACGTCTCCTGACTAACGCTGTCGTGACTGATTGTCTGGGACGTAAAGCACCTGAAGCTTGTTCCCCCGGGGTCCTGATGCAGATGTTAGAAGTGCTGAGGGGTGAAGGGGGGTCAGGTGTTAGTATGCAGCTCACTTCAGGCCACAAACCTCTACAAGATCACAGGTGCAGAATTCCAGGCAGGTGAATTTTAATGTTGAATTTGCATCGAATGCTTTGAAGCTGCTGTCGGTCTGACTCTGCGTCACCGTTTGTTTAAAATAAACTCAAGCAGATCAACTTTCACCTGGTTTGTGGGTTTGAAATTCAATAAAATGCAAGTTTACAGTGAAATAGTTGTGCTTCCTCCTGAGCTGGATTACAGCGTATGACAGATCTCAACTAGCCGGTCTTCATCAGAGTGACGACTTCAGCGGAAGCTTGGCATCGCCTCCAGTTCCTAAATGATGGAGAGAATCTGCAGAGGAAACAGAACGTCACTGAGCAGGTGTGTTTCCTCATTACTGCAGTCGTTGTAATAGAAAGATTGTTGTGATGGTGTGCATGCAAATTAAATTTGCCCTGATGGAAACTGGCTGATGGAGGCCTTCTCCTCTGGGACACAGATGCAGATTTATTCAAGTCACGTTGGGATGCTTGCAGGAAAACAGGATTGTGGCACTTTGTTGTCACCACAAACCCATTTTTTGTCCAAGACATGAACCTGTCCTTCATGACGAGCAAATTGATGCAAAAAGCTGATTGTCAGAAATAAGCAGATAAAACAGTTTTACAAGAGAAAATAAAGTCCAGTCGTGTTGTCAGTTATTTAGCACTTTAAGATTTTTGTTAATGAAAAGTGCGTTAAAAATTAAATTCATTATTATTATTATTTAGGCTATGTTCACACTGCAGCTCCTGATGCTCAGTCATTCAAATGTGGCCTCCTTCAAACTCCACCGTGAAGCGTTCGGTCCTGAGGCGGCCCTCACACACAGTGTGACGTCACACGTGGCATGTTGTGGTAATCACACATGTTAACACGTGTGAGTCTGAAGTTGTGCAATCAGAACTCACTATCTGACATGCTTGTTTGGTCCAGAGTTTACATGTACTTGTGCTCAAGGCTCCTTCGGTGACATCCTTGGCTAGGCTACATGTAGTGTTGTAGCACTCAAGATCGGTCTTGGTCTTAATGGTACATTCACACCTAACAGCGTCTGACTGGTCTCAAAACCACTTTTTGTTGGTCTTGGACTTTGAGGTCTCAGGAATTTATTCCAAGACCAGTCAAGACCACAACTGTGAAAATATCACTAAACTGACAGAATATTGTCCAGTTTATCTGTTAACCTCTTTGTTTTTATTGGATGCAAAACTTACTGATTCAACTTGACATGTTTTTGTTACCGCTGTAGGGATATCGCAGCGGTCAGTTTTACTGACCGTACAATATTCCAGATGAGAAATTGAGTAGATTTTTATCTGACCCAACTTATCATCAATATTAAAACGAGTTCTCTCTTTTTCAGCTTAATATCAATAATTCTATACTTTGACCAGATGTAATTCACAGGAAACGTTAAACTTATGTTGGAACAGCAGGACTGGTCCATTTATTTAACATAATCAATAAATTACATCACACATTATGTACATGATTGGATCGATAATTTTTCCTATAATTAACTTCAGCATAGATGAAACATAGGAACAACAGAACAGCAAAGGATGATATTTTACTATTTCAATTCTGCAGGTGCATTAACTTAGTTTTTTGGCTTAGGAAGATAAAGGTTTAGGAGGAAGGAAATGGAGGAAAATAAGTTAAGAGTCAGGGAGTTATCTTGATGTGTTTTAACCAGAAACATGGCAGTTCTCCGGCCGATCTCGGTTACACGTTGGTACCCTTGGCAAAGCATTTGACGACTTTTGTTACCTCGTGAAGATGGTCAGTCTCCCTCGGCCCAGTTTGGTCAGTTCGTTTACCGTTCTCAGCGTCTCCAGACGTGCGCCTTGACTCGAACCGAAAGTAACGGCAGCTCCTGGTGGTGTTTTCAAGATAAGACGTTCCTTAAAGGAATGTCAATAAAAGAGAGCTTTTCACGGCTTGAAATAGATTTATAACAGGCATGTTATAAATCTTTTAACTGAATGACGAGTCCTTAGCGTGTGACTGGTGGTCATTCAGCTCTTTGGGGAACCTCATCAGGCATTGAGGTCCTCAGCAAACTCCAAGGAAAACAGGAAGTCAGAGCTCTTTTAAGGCTAACTTGACCTAGAAAGACGTAGCTCTTTCTGATTCGGTCTGTTAGGCCAGGAGCCACTGAGAGGAGGCATAAGTTAGATTAAAAATGTCAGAAAGGATAAGAAAGTTAGTTTAAGACGCCAGTCTCATGATACAGCAGATTTAGAACTTTCTTAACTCATTACCAACACTGTTGTATGAATAAACAAACGTCATCAGAGCATAACATATGGGACCTATTAATGATAATAGCTTGATTATTAAATAGGACAAAAACAAAAGTCTTTGGGTGTCTAGATTGTCCTGAGCTCAAGCTAAAATGAATGAGATAAAGTGTTCCTTTTATCTTCACATGCAAGTTCGAGAGGAGAGGAGAAATCCTCCATGTACAACATTTTGAATTAAGCAGAGTATTTGATTTATCTGACATTAAAATGTACTAATGCTTATACAAATAACACAAGTTATTCATTGATGACATTTGAATTAACACAAATTAAAAGAAGTCTCTGGATGACTTAATTTATGATGTCTGATTCAAATTAAAAGTAATAAAATTATTATTGTCCCTTCAGGAATAACTCCCAAAAAGTTCATTACTGAGAGTGATCAGAGAAATGTTTCAAAGGTCAAGGTTGTATCACTACAGTCCCCCCTTTTGGAACTCATCGCTTGTCCACGGGGATGAGGTCCAACATGAAAAGATACCACCAAATGTCTCTGATCTTGATGTAATCCAGCAAGTGGGGAAAAAAATCAAAAATTATAATTCCATAATGTTTTTGGAAATTCCACACTGTTCGTAGGTAATCCCATAGCGGAAGGCTTTTAATCCTTTGGAAAACAAAGTCTTATAATCCACAGCGATAAATCCACAGCAGTAATTCTATATCGATTATAGTTGTTGACTTCATCAGCATCAATTGTTTTTATCAGCATGTAGAGGGGATCTCTCGATTGACGCAGAGGAGGCGACCCTTGGATGAAGGTTGAAGACCAACGTTGAAGTAGCATGTCCCCACATCGAAGGTTGAAGGCTGGTTGGTTTCCAGTCCGTGCCACTCTGGTTCTATGTGTCATGCATTTATGTGGTTTTAGGTGGGCTTATGATTGGGATTTTACATTAAGCCTTACCTATATGCACCTGGTTTGTAAGCTATCATGGTTTAGATCAGCTACAATTACCAATTTAAACGGTGGATCATTTATCAAAAGTTAAATATAGGGATCTATGACTATAGAAGATTCAGGAGGGCTTCTGTAACGAAGGCCTCTTCTTCCAAACTATTCCTCCATTCATAATTTAAGTTAAATTAACTAAGATAGAAAAGAAAATATAGTATGGTCTAAATGTCTGTTGTCCTTTTAGACGACGACGTAGGATTTGGTATTCCCTATAAATTTTGAAGTCTATGGCGAGACTCATCAAAATGAATAGATGATCTAGAATAGAATCGATCGAATCGGTTCAATTTAGAAATTGTGAGGTCAATGTAGTTTATGGTACCTTGAGTAGCTTTAAACTACCTTGCTCTTCGACGATTGAGATTTAACAAAACGAACTGCATGTTGGCATAGTTAAATCCATATCATTCATTAACCAATGTTAATACAAAACCTTTTTGGCTGGGAGTGTTCAGAACCAAAACAATATCTCAACTAATGACAACAGTAATGACTAAACAACAAGGAAACAACGTTTCACTGCTTCGACACACTCTTGTCGTCAGATTCCAAAGTGCAACACACAAGAAAAACAGGTCTCAACTTTATGACCGAGGTCAAATTAAATCTCGTGGATTTAAACGGTTGTTAAGGTTAGTTTTTTGTTGTGGGTTTTAGGCTTAGCGTTTCTAAGTTCAAGTTGGACAATGCGACTTATAGGGTGGAGAAATACGGTAGTTTAAACCTGATTAGTTTATTTACTAACTTGTGTTTGGACGACCTTATTATCCCATGAAGTCGGTGAGTTTGTGAGATCTTTGTCTTTTGTGGAGTCATTGAACGCCTTGTAAGGTTTGATCTGATTTCGATGTACCCATTTAGCAATTGGCTCTTTGCGGCCTTTGCTGATTTTGATTTCGTAGACGACTGAGGACACTTTGTCTGTTATCAGATGAGGTCCAGTCCACCTGGGCATTAGTTTGCGGGCGAGAGTTCCGGTCTCGGACCCTCCTTTCCCGGTTGCTGGGGCGAACGTATAGTACCAGACTCTGTCTCCCACTTGGAGTTCATTATGAGAGGCCTTCTGGTCGTAGTACGCCTTGCGTCCTTCAGCGGATTTTTCCAGGTTTTTCTGGGCGAAAGCAAAAGTGTTTCTGAGGTGTACATTCAAATCTTTATCTTTGGCATGGCCTAACATCACCCCCCTTTGGTCATGGGGGACCACGAACACAGGTGAGGACGTCCGTCCATGGGCACAAGTTAGGATGCCACCGTTTAGTTTAAGCTGTTCGCGCAGCTGAGAGAAGACGGTACACAGGAATCGTTTAGGATTTGGCCAACGTATCTTCTTACGTTTACCTCTTTCCGTGTAATTCAGGTGTGTCACAACCGTTGGCGCAGTCGCAGGTGTGTCTGATTGTACAGACTGCGACGGGTCACTGTCGTTGTGTGTGTCTTCCCACTTCTTGACTGAAGAGGGGCTATTTGAGTCTGTAGAAACTATGTCATTTCTGAGTAGTTCTAGACTCAAATGCTCTTTAACCAAGGTTTCATCGAAAGCCTGGCTGGTCGCCGATTTATCTGTCTCAGAGGACAGTACAGCGTCTTCGGTGCGGGATCCGAGGATCTCCACACCTTCTTCTACCTGTGGTAGGTAGTGTTCAGTGAGTGCTGATTGTTCCAGCTCGCAGAGGAGGTTCTCATGTTGGGCCAGGGTTGGGTCTAACTGTTGTGTCTCTTCTGCCTCATCTGTATTTGAAGGTTCACTTACCGGGCTTGTGCTCTCGGTTGGGGAGTCATCTGTGCCTTCTGCAGTACCATCTGTTAGACAGACAGTGTCGCAACTAGGAAGCACTTTTATTGGCAGGGGTTTTCTCACTGTGCTCCACATTTTCTGTTGACCATAATCTATAATCGCTCCGAAGTGGTTTATAAAATCTTGGCCAACCAGAAATGGGAAAGAGTCAAGTTTAGACACGTACACCGGGTGGCGTAGTGTCATTTCGCCAATCTGCATGTGAACCATAGCCATAGCTGTTAGGGTTGTTCTCGTCTCTGCGAGACCCTGTAGCTCAATAGCACATTTCTCAAAGGGTATTTGCCTGTCAACACCGTTAGCGGCGGTCCTCAGCTCCTCGAACAGCTTGGCCGACATAATGGTTATATCAGCACTACCATCCAGGAGGGCTTCACGCTCAAGGACACCTTCCAGTGTGATAGGCAGGTAAGCTTTCTTAGCCACCCCCCTTTGTATAAAGTTACACAGAAACCTCACAGGTCTTGGCCCACGTTTCTGTTCACGTGTGACTCTGTCTGTGTAATCTTGTTTACTGTCAGCATCTT
Organism: Garcialebias charrua; assembly: GCA_038048925.1. NCBI lineage: Eukaryota > Metazoa > Chordata > Actinopteri > Cyprinodontiformes > Rivulidae > Garcialebias > Garcialebias charrua. Next base: position 28,573 of record JBBPBX010003365.1, read on the forward strand.
GTTGGCTGTCAGCATCATGACCTTCAGGATGTTGTTGTGTGTCAGCAATTGGTTTGCTGTCAACATCCATGGCAATGTTGGTAGTAGTGTGCGCTGAGTTATTTGTGTGCTCTGAGTCTTTGTGAAAGACAGTGCTACACATCGCTCCAGGTTGGTCAATGTTGATAGTGTCATTATCAATGATAACGCCACTCATTGTATCAGGTTGGTCAAGCACAGTAACATTCAAATCTACTGACAAACTACTTACTTCCTCTGTCTCTTCCGAGCATAGAGGTGTTGGGCCATTATTCCTGGACATTCGTGACTCTTTGCCTGTCTTGAACTGTTCTGTTCGAGGCGCGGGAGGTGCAGTTCCAAGGCTCGGGAGTTTCTGTTGGGACCACGCATAGTTACATGAGTATAGGTCCTCATACTTCAATTTCTTTTGAAGTCCACCCACCGATGGACCTTGGTTTTCACCCACCTGGTTCGATCTGAACCGTTGTGGGTCTCTTAGAGAGTGAACACCTACCTTTTGTGGTTCGTTGCTTGTCTCAGATTTTACAATCTGAGGTGCTTCAGGGGCGGGGCTCCCTTTAAACCATTTTGAGTCACTGTTCCAGCTGGTACCAACATTTCGTTGTATGTCAGTTTGAAAATCTTGTTCATTCTTGCTAGTATTATCCAACTCTTTTAACAATCGACGTATGTCCTCTACCCCTTCCGAGGTCAGAGGGCCTTTGAGACGACGGTGTTTGTTCTCGCTTTCAATAGGAGAGAGAACCTCTCCTATTTTTAGCGACTGGGATACGACCTTTTGACCTGGGCACACCTCAGAGGGTGTTTTGTTTTGCATGTGAGCCTCAACCGCAGTTACAGCGCACTGTGTCATCACTGATTGTTTAAACTGATGTTGTAGCTCAAGGCCTTTTTTGAGAAGTTTTTCTCTTTGTCGTTTGCTCTTCTGCCATATCAATTCAATCTTTGCTTTGAGCAGCTGGTTATCTGTGTGCTCGGAGTTATCAAAGACAATGTCACGCACTGTACCAGTTCGGTCATCCTCTGTATCATTCAAGTTTTCAAACAACCAACTTATGTCCACTATCTCCTCAGAGCTTAGAGGTATGTTGCCTTTTTTCTGGAACTTCTGTGATTTTTTGCCGGTCTCGGACTATTCCGTTCGAGGGGCAGGAGGAGGAGCAGGTCCTTTGCTCTGAACAAACCTCTTTGGGTTTTCCGTAGAGTGGACATCTCCCTTTTGTGGTATTGCGCTTGTCTCAGATTTATCTATCTGAGTAGCTACAGGAGCAGAGCTCCGTTTAAACCACTTTGGGTCACTGTTCCAGTTGACACCAACACTACGTTGTTTGTTGGTTTGAACATCATGTTTATCCTCGCTTTCCATAGGAGAGGGAACCTCGTCTATTTCTAGCGACTGGGGTTTGACCATTTGACCTGGGCACACCTCTAAGGGTGTTTTGCTTTGCATGCGAGCTTCAAAAACATTTATAGCGCACTCTTTTATTTCATCGATGGTGTTTTTGTAATAACACGTGAGGCCTAAACTCTTTCTCAGCGTAGGGTGGAGATTGAAGCTGAAGAGAAGTTTAAAATTTTCCTCTTCCTGCATGTCTGGTTCATTTTGGTCACCAAAATATACTTTCAAAATTCTATTATAAAACAGTAATGGGTGTTCATCTTTCTCTTGCAAGATGTGCTTTGCAGCTAGGCATCCACCATGCTTAGCGGGAGTTTCTTCCAACTCACCTGGGGACACCTGTAAGGGTGTCTTGCTTTGCAGGTGAGCCTCGAAAACATTTACAGCACACTGTTTTATTTCTTCCATGGTTTGCTTTTTAAACAAACCCATGGTGCACAGCTCAGATCTTATCTCAGGGAGGAGATTTTTGCTGAAAGCAACTCTGAAAAGTACCTGTTCTTCCAGGCCCGGTTCCTTTATGTCACCTTGATACGCCTGGAGAATCCTGTCAAAATACATCAAAGGATGTTCACCTTTTTTCTGCAAGACATTAAGAGCAGCTGAGTAGTCACCACGCTTTGAGACAGATTCTCTCTCTGTGCGAGGTGCAAGGGGAGCAGGTCTTTGGCTTGGGGGTTCCAGTTGGCACCCTTTGTTGTATGAGACAACAAGATGCTCACACTTCCTAAACCTTGGGCGCGCAACTTTTTGAACTTCCATCTTTGTATCGATTCTTGTGAAAAATCAACAAGACGGTTCTTAATTTAATGTGTGCACATAAATCTTTTCTTTCAGTTTAACGGTGAGTCAATCAAACTAACCAGCTTTCTGGTTTAAGTGTTTCACTGTGTAATAAGTATCCTTATTCATAAGTACCTTCCTTTCAGGCTTTACCCTTAATGAACTTGAAAAAGTTAAATGCAAGCAGTGTTAACTTTATATAGAACTTATTTTTTAACAACAGTTACTAACTAATCCAAGCATGATTTCTGTTTTACTTACTCAAACGCTTTTTAAAAGATTTGAAATACATGCAATATTCACACTAAAATGTTCCCAGGAAGCTGCTCCATCATGCCTTAAAAGAATGTTTTTCAGTTTCAGTGAAACTGTGTTGTTGCTGTATTTTGACAGTTATCAGGAGTGAAAATGGGATTTCTTGTTTGTTATTTTAAATATTTTTTATTTAAAATAAACTGGAGTGCACAGAATAACTTTAACATATGTTTTAAAATACATGCAGGTTTTAGCATCTATTCTGTGTAAATGTTTCCTGTTCTCATTCTTTTAAACCAGCAGATTGAAGGTTTTCAAAGCTTAAATTTACCACAATGTGACTGTAATTACTCATTCCGGCCGCTATAGCAGCGCTGTTGGCTCTAAGGCCGTGTTGACTACCTTTTAGCATTTAGCCGTAGCTTCAAACTAAAATCGGTTAAACGTGAACTTTTGGGATGAGTTTTAGCCTGGATGTGACAATCGCTTAAACAAACGTTCATTTAAGAAACAAATGGATTTGTTTAAAATGTTTAGAACAAGTTCTGTGAACTTTTAGATATTAAAAAAAAAACGATCTTTTTCCTTTTTTTTTCTCTATCGGGGTTACGTCACTTCCGGTGACGTGTCGTACGTGATGCCTTCACGGACTTTGACGTACCGTTGGAATTTTGTACGAACGGACTCTTTACTCGGTCTAAAACACTTGTAAATATCTCAAAACACCGCGTTTAAACAGTTTCTGACGATATTTCATGCATAGAAACGAAACGAGCCCGATAATCTGTCAGAATTGTGTGAACAAAACTGAAATTTGTCGACCAGCATCGCGTTTCACGTGATCCCTTTGAACCAATCACAGCACGACAACAGATGTTAGCGTCAGCATAACTTCACAAATGTAGACTCTTTTTCAACTCATAAAACGCTTAAAATACACCTCAAAAATTCTGTGAAAATACCGTTTCACATCCGAACAGTTCTACCAAGCTGCGCCTAGTAAAAATAGCAAAATAAATGTCGCCAACACGGACTGTATCCGTATCTAATCGACTACAACACGTCAGAGCTAACAACTGGACCGGGTCAGAACCAGATCCGACAGCTTCAGACACAAAATGCTATTATTCCTGCTTAAAATGTAACGATACCACTCGACAGCTATTCTTGCAGATGTAATGAATTGAGCTTATTAGGCCAGTTTGACACGGCGGTCAAACGTAGATGCGCTTTTATCTGTGACACGTCAGCAAAGAGTCCAAACGACTCAGAACCAGGCAGAACCACACAGCAACATCAAATTTTTACCCAAAAACCTCAACAAACGTTTAAAAGTGGAGTAAAGACAATTTCTCAGCTTCAAGTGACATTAACCAGCAGTTTCCTGTAGCCATGACACACTTACCCAGCCAAAAAACTATCCTTTTTCAGAGTCTAAAACTTGGACAGAATTATGCCAACATTCAAAGTACAGAAATATTAAATATTAATCTTTCAGAGACACGTACGAAGGCCACCATTATGTAGGGATATCGCAGCGGTCAGTTTTACTGACCGTACAATATTCCAGATGAGAAATTGAGTAGATTTTTACCTGACCCAACTTATCATCAATATTAAAACGAGTTCTCTCTTTTTCAGCTTAATATCAATAATTCTATACTTTGACCAGATGTAATTCACAGGAAACGTTTTAAACTTATGTTGGAACAGCAGGACTGGTCCATTTATTTAACATAATCAATAAATTACATCACACATTATGTACATGATTGGATCAATCATTTTTCCTATAATTAACTTCAGCATAGATGAAACATAGGAACAACAGAACAGCAAAGGATGATATTTTACTATTTCAATTCTGCAGGTGCATTAACTTAGTTTTTTGGCTTAGGAAGATAAAGGTTTAGGAGGAAGGAAATGGAGGAAAATAAGTTAAGAGTCAGGGAGTTATCTTGATGTGTTTTAACCAGAAACATGGCAGTTCTCCGGCCGATCTCGGCTACACGTTGGTACCCTTGGCAAAGCATTTGACGACTTTTGTTACCTCGTGAAGATGGTCAGTCTCCCTCGGCCCAGTTTGGTCAGTTCGTTTACCGTTCTCAGCGTCTCCAGACGTGCGCCTTGACTCGAACCGAAAGTAACGGCAGCTCCTGGTGGTGTTTTCAAGATAAGACGTTCCTTAAAGGAATGTCAATAAAAGAGAGCTTTTCACGGCTTGAAATAGATTTATAACAGGCATGTTATAAATCTTTTAACTGAATGACGAGTCCTTAGCGTGTGACTGGTGGTCATTCAGCTCTTTGGGGAACCTCATCAGGCATTGAGGTCCTCAGCAAACTCCAAGGAAAACAGGAAGTCAGAGCTCTTTTAAGGCTAACTTGACCTAGAAAGACGTAGCTCTTTCTGATTCGGTCTGTTAGGCCAGGAGCCACTGAGAGGAGGCATAAGTTAGATTAAAAATGTCAGAAAGGATAAGAAAGTTAGTTTAAGATGCCAGTCTCACGATACAGCAGATTTAGAACTTTCTTAACTCATTACAAGAATCAAGAATCAAGAATCAAGAAGGTTTATTAACATTGCATCAATTTTCACCAATACAACGTAAATATGTAGTTGCAACATCCAGGAGAGAGAATGAGTGCAAAAAGCTGCAGCTCAACAAAGCACATGACATGTTTATCAACACATGATATGTTTATCAACACATGATATGCTCATAGCGCGGCCAGTCCCAATCTGTCCCCAGATGAAGGTCAAAAGCAGGAAAACAGGCAGAGACACGGGGTTTCACAGCATTGATATTAAAAAAAGATGAATCACATTTTGTCTTCAAGACACCGCGTGATCCAGTAAAAACCATATCAGAAAGCACATTTAGTTACAATAACAAATGGAGAGACGGCAGGCAAGGAGATAGAGTCTGTGAGTAATTTCAGACAAACACAGAGTTCAGCAGATGTGCAGCTGGGTGTTATCTGAGGCTTCACAGAAATCTCTGGGGAGGGGGAGGGGGGGGACTCTTCAGCTCCACACTCCAGGAGAATGGCTTCCCACAGCTTACTTTTCAAGGACATGTGCAGAAGCCAGATAATGTTCTTGTTTGTTATCCAATAGACCACAGTGTTCTTTTCCACTGCCGCCTTCAAGTCTGTGGTGCTGTTTCATGGCCGAAAGAAATCCAAATATGTGGTTCTGCTCCGCTCCGCTTCATGAACTCCCATCTGTCCCTTGATTGATCCGGGGTGGCTGTAAACAAGTCCCAAAACGGACAGCAGGTGCGCGGTGGTCCACCACTGCTCCAAGCGAGCGATTGAGCTCATACAACAGCTGGGATGAGGAGCTCACGGCCCGGTTCAGAGAATTTTGCTGATCAGGTAGTGCCGACAGCGCGCTGATAGCTGCCGAAGCCTCCCTCAGCTTCCAGTAACAAACAACTCCGCTTACGCCAAAAAACAGAGCAGTTGCTACCAATAATCCAATAATCCACAAATCCTCCACGTCTTCGACACTTAAGACGGTCAGACACATGGGCTGCCACTGACCCCACGAGTCCATCACGTATCCAGCCGCGTGTGTGTCGGAGGGACAGACAGCTTCTCCTGGCACGGTCCGCTTCGTGGAAAAAATCTTATCCATTGAAGAAACAGCCCAATTTATTAATTCCATATTGGTTCGAGTGAGCGCTGAAGGGTCGCAGACGAGACGAAAAGCAAGCAGGGAGTAGGAAAAACTTAGGGAGGGAAGAGCAGAAAGATATGCGACCTGCCTTGCCGAGTGCCGGAAGAAGAATATACCACCAATTACCAACACTGTTGTATGAATAAACAAACGTCATCAGAGCATAACATATGGGACCTATTAATGATAATAGCTTGATTATTAAATAGGACAAAAACAAAAGTCTTTGGGTGTCTAGATTGTCCTGAGCTCAAGCTAAAATGAATGAGATAAAGTGTTCCTTTTATCTTCACATGCAAGTTCGAGAGGAGAAATCCTCCATGTACAACATTTTGAATTAAGCAGAGTATTTGATTTATCTGACATTAAAATGTACTAATGCTTATACAAATAACACAAGTTATTCATTGATGACATTTGAATTAACACAAATTAAAAGAAGTCTCTGGATGACTTAATTTATGATGTCTGATTCAAATTAAAAGTAATAAAAGTATTATTGTCCCTTCAGGAATAACTCCCAAAAAGTTCATTACTGAGAGTGATCAGAGAAGTGTTTCAAAGGTCAAGGTTGTATCACTACACCGCTGTCACGTTCACCCATACACAACACTCCCAGTGTTGCCAGATTTATTGCCAATTGGGCTGTTTTCATTCTGATTTTGCTGGGAACTCTGGGAAGATTTTTGTTGGATTGTTGCAATTTGCCACATATTGTTAAATTACCTTGGCTTGTACTGACGTGTGTTCATGTTCAAACAGTAAATATAACAATATGTTGATTGGGTTGAATTTTTGTGTGATGTGGCAGTTTTTAACATATTTTTGGTCTGGAAAACCTCTACTATCTGGCAACACTGGCCAAGAAAATGAGAAGTAATTAATTGTCTAGGTGCGGAAGAAGACATCTGCCATTTGAAGTTATGAAATGTGGCTATTTAAATCACAAAGAATATACTTGTAACTAATGCAACCACATGGTTATCAGTGGTCTTGAGTTTGGACTTATGAAAAATGTTTTACCACTGCAGTTTTTTAAGACTTGGTATGTGATGAAACTGCTTCCAGTTTAACAGTTGTGTCATTTTATTGTTGAATCCCATGAAGTTAGACCACTGAATGTCTGATTTTTTTGTTATGTAGCTTTGAAATTTTATAAAAGTTGATGTATTCATTCAAAATAAAACTTAAAGTTGCAGTATGTAACTTTTATTAAAAAAATTATAATGAAATTGTATATTATTATTTTATTTGAGGTCTTGGTCTCAACTTGGTCTCGGACCCTAACAGTCATGGTCTTGTCTGTGTACACTCTGGTCTTGGTCTTGGGTTAGGTGGTCTTGAACACAACACTAGCTACATGTGATGTGCACTGGCTAAGAGTCAGACAGAATGTCTGCAAAACATGATACAAGATGAGATAAAACTCTAAAGTTTGTCTGAGCATAGCTTTTAGTGCCGTGCACAAACTAAAAGCGGTCGATTTTCATGAAAAGTAAATGATTCCCATCAAAAGAAGAATAAATTGTGTATTTATGAACCATCTCATGAGTCTGACTTGACAGATTTCCATCTCTGGTTTGCAGCCTGTCAGACTGCTGCTCCACCCGAGTGGGCTGCCCCGTGCAGAGGGCAGAAGTGGAGGTGGGCTCCCAGGGAGCAGAGCTGTGCGTGTGTTACTGTGTAGTTAATCCAGAGAAGATGGAGCGATGAGGACAGAGAAACTGAGACAGTGGTGGAAGGAGAAATTTAAATAAAACAGGACGTAGGCAAAGCAGAACAGAAGAATTTGAGATGGTGCTGCTGTTGTAGATAAGTAAACAAGGAGGAACTCAAAGTGTGTGTGACAGATAAAGTAAAGGCTGTAAAGGAATGATAGCTGGAGAGACTCGCACTCAAAGAAAGACTGAGGGTGTAATTACAGAGGCTGAGCCGCGGGCTTCCTCCACGGATCATTAGGCAGCTTAAAGAGCCAAGGCCCAAACTCTGAGGAGAGACTCGGCAGAAAAGGTCGCAACTTCTGCAGCTCTGGATGAACGCTCCGCGGTGGCGCTCGGGCTGGTTTGCTTTATTTATGTAGGCTGTTAGGAAACCCGGAGCCTGCAGATAAGAAGCGAACAAACCACATTGATGAAAAACTAAATGCACAGTCATGCATGTAGGTCACTGCCAGTTTCACAGACATCCTCGTCCTTTGAGATTCTTCTTGGCATTAAAACCGGTGGAGTAATGACAGGACAGCATGTGTGTGTGTAGAGGGTGTCTGTGTGGTAATGCATCATATATCCTGTTGCCTTATCCTAACTTTACTATTTGTGTCTGTAAGCATATAACAGTGTATTTGCATTTGTGAAGTGGTTAGAATAAACCCAAGAAGTGGGTGCTCATGACAAAGAAGAACACCTACAGAGCATCTTCCACTGCAGATATCATCCAGTCGGCCCCCACCTACACCGCTAAAACCATGCAAACCTACAGAAACGACAAGAGGTGAAAGCACTTGGGATTAGACACAGCAAGCCAAAGAGAAAATGGAAGCTGAAGGATTTAAATCTCCTGCAGACCACACATCCTGGAACAAATGCAGCAGCCATCTTGGACCGTCTCCACCAAAGAGCGTTTGTTCAGTCATTCTGCATTAAAACCTGAAAGTCTAAGAACATTAAAGCGGCAGCATGTTGGGGTGTCATCGGCCTGCCTCTGAGCTTTTTCACAGTACGTGGCTCACTGGTTTCCATCACAGCCCTAAAAGAGGCTTCGTACTTCAGAGGCAGTTAGGCTACAACAAGCTGCTTAAAGAAGAAATGAAAAGTGTTTTTAAGCTAATAGTAGTCTAATGAAAAGCATAAAATAAGCTTGTTGAGAAATTTTCACAAGTCAAAAATTTCTTCCTAACTCAAATTTAGCATTTGTAAAGTTAAAAAAAAAATCTCATCCGGTGTTTTTGACACACCTCCCCCCGCCTGCTCCCCCTCCCAGGTATGACGTAGGTTGGGCCACGGTCGTCCCTCATGCAGTATTGTGTAGCTTCATTGATATTGTAAACAAGAAACATTTCATCACATCAAACTGACAATTAAGTTACATTTGGTCATAATTACCTCAACACCTTTTTTACATTGCTGAATTGCTGACAATTTTTTTAGGGGTTTCTGTAGTTAAATTTTAATGAAATTCAGCTCGCGATGAAAAGTGGGTCTGTTTTCTGTGTGTGCGCATGGTTTTATTTACGTGCTAATATAAGCTGCTTTGTAATAATTTATTAACAAAAATTAAACTGAGACACACTCTTTAAAAAAAGTCAGCCAACAAATATATATTTTTTAGTCTGGTGCTGCGCGTGCACGTTTTGTTTCATCAGACGTAGCTAGCAAAAAATTTTTTTTAAATCCAGCTCATTTCACAATTACGTTCATTTATTAAAGAGAAGTTCAGCTCAGACACATATTTGCTATAGTTTTTATTCTTACCATTCCACGTAGCCAACTCTGTGAGAAGGTCCTCTGTCTTTGGACTCGTCAGAATTCAGAGATCCAGCTGTCGGTACAGGTTCAAACTGATATGGTTGTAAATACATTACCCCCCAACAGGTGTTCCTGCATTTCTTTAAATTCAAAAAAGTCTTCTACTTCCAATTTAAATGACACACAGCAGGACAGTAATGACGGGTTTGTAGCTTCAGTTTCTATTTAGAAATTAGCGGAGGACAGACATCCGTCATTTCCTTCCTGAACTCCAGACTTCAGAATTCAGCAGGAAAAACGTAAAAACCTATTTTTTAAGCTACTGAATTGAAAAAAAGCATACAAAGTATGTGTTGTTTACTAAACTAAATTGTTATATCAATTTTATGAGATTTGATTTCATTTCTCCTTTAAGAGTTGTTTCAGTCGTCAGCCAACCTCCCCACTGCTCTGTATCACTGCTCTGTATCCACAGCTCTTACTGCCCACAACATCACAAGCATCTGATGGGACCTGCATCATGCACTGTATCAGTTGTCAGGTGCAGCCTGCAGCAGTCACTGTGCAGGAGGCAGGCGACTCCATGGACAGGTTCACGTGTTCAACACAATTTATTCTGCTGTGTTCAACCATCTGGGGCTCGATAAATAATATTTAGTAGGAACAGGTTTGCATGCACACCCCTGTCCTACCATGATTTAAAATATCTGCATGCACTCAAGCATCATTTCAGTTGTAGCTACATTATAAAACAAGTAAAATCATAATTCTTTGAAATGAGCGTTACATTATAAAACAAGTAAAATCGTAATTCTTTGAAATGAGCGTATCTTTTCCCATATTTAGGTCTTTTTTTATGAAACATCCTGATATATAATTTAGCTTAATGTCCCTGTTTCTACATGTCCTCACATGCCGTCCTTTAATAAAAGTCCTCTTATCAACAGGAACTCTTTGCTTGTTCCAAACAAGAACAAATGAAGATTGTTTGATCTTTATTATTGAACGGAGCAAACAGCCTGACATGCCTCATGTCCAGGGGTCTGCAACCTGCGGCTCTGGAGCCACATGCAGCTCTTTGGTCCCTCTGCAGTGGCTCTTGCTGTGGTAAATAATTACTGAAAACGTACTCAAATTCAGACCAAAGCTGAGAAGGACCACAGACACAGGTAATCAGTTAAGTGAGTTTATTTACAGTGCTGGGTAAAGGAAGTCAGGGTTCCTGGAAGGAAAGGGGAAAAAGATTAATGATGATGTTTGGGGAATATTGTAGTTTTAGTGATTGATTAAGTCTCTCTCTCTTACAGAAGGAACTTGGAGGAGGCAGACCAGAGGGAGGAGGTGAGTGTCCATCAGGTGAGTAGTTCTATGCATTTATCCAAGAGTCCCAAAAAGTGTCTTGCAGGTGGCAGCTGGTGGAGAGTGTCAGGCTGGAGTGGAGTTTTCTCAGTGAAGAAGTCCAGTTTGGAGGTAGCTTGTCCGGTTTGGGTTCCAGAGGTGAGTCACAGATTTGTCTTGAAAACACAGGGAGACATAAGCTGATTAAACATAAGTTCACAAAGGAAAACATTAAAATGGCTGTCTCACAGTACCCAAGGTGACTGAAATTCAGCAAAGACTGGAACTTCCTCCAAAGCATAAATAGCAGCTGGACTCGTTAACCGGATTGGCAACAGCTGGTTACCCAGGAACTCCCATCTCCAACACTCAGCAACTGCAAGGTGAGTTCTCACATACACACAAACACAAACCCAACAGTACCCCCCCCTCAAACATCGCCTCCAGGCGATCAAAGGCGCTTGTCAGGATGTCTCACAAAAAAGTCAGTGATGAGACCAGGATCCAAGATGAAGGACCTGGGAATCCAAGATCTCTCCTCGGGGCCGTAACCCTCCCAATCAACCAAAAACTGATGCCCACGACCCCGTCGTCGAACATCCAGGAGGCGATGAACAGTGAACACAGTCTGATCATCAACTACTCGAGGGGGCGGATGATCGAGGTCGGAAGGATTCAATGGAGCCTCCACAAAGGGTTTAAGTTGGGACACGTGGAAGGTGGGATGAACACTCATAGAGCGAGGGAGTGGAAGTTTAACAGCAGAGGGGTTAACAATTTTGACGACAGGAAAAGGTCCAATAAACCGGGGTCCCAGTTTTCTGGAGGTGTCCTTGAGGGAGATGTTCTGAGTGGAGAGCCATACCTTCTGTCCCACAGCGTACTGAGGAACCGGAACACGGTGACGATCAGCCCACCTCCTGTTTTGTTCACGGGACCGAAGAAGAGCCTCCTTGGTCTGCCTCCAGATCCGTCTGCAACGGCGTAGGTGGTGCTGGACAGAGGGGACAACCACGTCAACCTCCTGGTGGGGAAACAGAGGAGGTAGGTAACCCAGAGACGCTTCAAAAGGAAAGAGGCCAGTAGCAGTGTGAGTATTATGGGCATACTCAACCCAGGGGAGAAGAGAGGACTAATTAGCAGGGTTATCATCAATGACACAGCGAATAGAGGACTCAAGTTCTTGGTTGCATCTTTCAGACTGACCGTTGGTTTGGGGGTGATAACCAGAAGACAAGCTCACCGAGGCACTAACGGCTTGACAGAAAGCCTTCCACACCTGAGACACAAATTGGGGACCACGATCCGAGACGATGTCACTAGGAATGCCGTGAAGTCGAAAGACATGCTGGACCATGAGGTGAGCGGTCTCCAGAGCTGAGGTAAGTTTAGGTAACGGAACAAAATGTGCTGCTTTGGAGAATCTGTCAACAATGGTAAGGATGACGGTGTTACCTGCAGAAGGGGGTAAACCCGTCACAAAGTCCAGAGCGATGTGGGACCAAGGACGACCAGGAACAGGAAGGGGCCTGAGGACACCCGCCAGAGGCCGATGGGTGCTTTTATTGCGAGCACAAACACATGCAGCGACAAAACGCTTGACATCACGGGGAAGGGTAGTCCACCAGAAGTGTCGCTTGGTGAAGGAAGTCATGCGATTGACACCAGGATGGCAGGAGAACTTAGAACAGTGAACCCATTGCAGGACCTGGTCGACCACAGACACGGGAACAAACAAACGATTAGGCGGACCAGTGCCAGGATCAGGTTCAGTCTTTTGAGCTTGAATGATGTCCTTCTTGATCCCCCAGGAGGTGGCACCAACAACACAAGTGCGAGAGAGAATGGCCTCAGTGGTCTCCGAGGAATCTGTAGATGAGAATTGTCTGGACAGGGCATCAGGCTTAACATTTTTGGACCCAGGGCGGTAAGTGATAGAAAAATTTAACCTGGTGAAAAACAGGGACCACCTGGCCTGTCTCGGGTTCAGTCGTTTGGCACTCCGTAGATAAGAAAGGTTCTTGTGGTTGGTGAGAACAACAAAAGGCAGGGTGGACCCCTCTAACCAATGCCTCCATTCCTCGAGAGCCATCTTTATGGCCAACAATTCCCGATTCCCCACGTCGTAGTTGGCCTCAGAAGGAGATAGGCGGCGTGAAAAAAATGTACAAGGGTGGACCTTGCCATCGACAGGGGACCGCTGCGAGAGAACAGCACCCACGCCGGTGTCCGAGGCATCAACCTCAACAATGAACTGCAAACCAGTGTCAGGATGGGTTAGAACAGGGGCGGAGGAAAAAAGTCCCTGGAGTTTGAGGAAGGCCTCCTCAACCTCCCTGTTCCAAGAGAATATACGGAGAGAAGAGGTGAGTTTAGTTAATGGACTCACAACTTGACTGAAGTTCCTGATGAAACGACGATAAAAGTTGGCGAAGCCCAGGAAGCGTTGGAGTTGTTTGCGGTTCTGAGGAGTGGGCCAGTCCATCACGGCTTTGATCTTCTCCGAGTCCGTCCAGACCTTTCCACTCTTAAACACAAATCCCAAAAAGGCAACAGAGGGCACACTGAACTCACACTTCTTAGCTTTGACGAAGAGTTGGTTCTCTAGCAGCCGCTGGAGAACAGCTCGAACATGTTGTGTGTGTTGTTGAGGGTCCTTGGAGAAGATCAGGATGTCGTCTAGATAAACAAAGACAAACTGAGACAAAAAAATCCCTCAGTACATCGTTGACCAAGGCCTGAAACATAGCAGGAGCATTTGACAACCCAAAAGGCATCACCAGATATTCAAAATGACCAAAAGGGGTTCTGAAAGCAGTCTTCCATTCGTCCCCCTCTTTCATACGAACCAGGTGATAAGCATTCCTGAGGTCAAGTTTGGTGAAAATAGAAGCCTCCCTGAGTTGCCCGTAAATGGACTCGATAAGAGGCAGAGGGTATTTATTTTTAATGGTGATCTGGTTCAGTTCTCTGTAATCAATACAAGGCTGCAACGTTTTATCCTTCTTGGCGACGAAGAAAAACCCAGCTCCTACTGGGGACGTTGAAGGACGAATAATGCCCGAGGATAAAGATGCATCAATATATTCCCTCATGGTTTGCTTCTCAGGACCAGACAGATTATACAGACGGCAGGAAGGTAAGGGAGCACCAGGTAGTAAATCTATGGAACAGTCATATGGCCTGTGGGGAGGTAATGAGAGAGCTCGGGATTTGCTGAACACCGGGGCCAGGTCATGATAACTGGTCGGAATAGATAACAAATCCACCACCTCATCTTCATAACAAGGCGGAGGAGAGGAGGAGACTGCAGATTTAAGGCAGTTGGAGGAACAATAATGACTCCATGAAACTATCTGGTTATGAGACCAGTCAATTTGAGGGTTATGTTTTCTGAACCAGGGAAATCCTAATATAACTTGAGGGGTCTCTGAATGAAAAACAAAAAATTCACTCTGTTCATGATGATTGCCAGATACAATGATTTTTAAAGAGGTGATTTTATGGGAAATGGTGGAAATGGACTGACCGGTGAGCGCTGTCATAGAGAGGGGTTGATGCAATTTGTCCAGAGGGATGGAAAGTTGTTCCACCACACAGTCACTGACTAAATTCTGTTCAGCTCCAGAATCAATTAAAGCCTGCACGGGGAGATTAATGTTATTGTAACAAACTGAAGATTGAAGAGTAAGACGGTTCTCAGGAGAAATGTTTGAAACGCCCACCAGTATCTCCAGTTTTACTGGTGAGGACGGCCTATTAAATGAAGAGAACATGAACCAATGAAGTGCCCCTACTTCCCACAATACAAGCATTCTTTAGCTGAAAAACGTTTCTGTCTCTCCTCAGGGGTGAGGCGGGTATGCCCAATTAACATAGGCTCTGATGAATCAGGTTCATTAACAGGATTACATACCGGACTGCGGTTTACCAGATCCGGAAGTGGAGTCACGGAAGTGGAAGGACCCTGGGATTTGTAGTCCAACAACCCTCGATATTCTCTGTGGCGATCATCAATGCGGATGGATAAATCAATAAGATCGTTTAAGTTGTCAGGTTCATTTACAAGGGCCAACTGATTCTTAATGTGATCATTGAGGGCATTGACGAATACTCCCCGTAGAGCGAGGTCCTCCCATCCGGCCTGTCTGGCCACAATCCGGAAGTGGAGAGCGAAGTCCGTCGCAGATTGGTTCCCCTGACGCAGCGCCATTAGCCTCTTGGAAGCGGTTTCCTGGTGCAGCGGACGCTCGAAAACTCTCTGAAAGTCGTTGTAAAAAGTGGAAAAGGTACAGTCACACAGAAATGGAACCAAAGTAAACATCAGTCCACCTTAAGGCCTCTCCTTGTAAGGCGGAAACTGTGTAGGAAATGCGGGACGAGTCGGAGGAATAGGTTCGTGGAGCTCTGCTGAAGGCTAGATCACATTGCAGCATAAAAACCCACCTAAATGTTCAGATTTACCAGAAAATAGTTGATTGGGTTTCATCTCGGGCTCACGTACAGAGTACAGGTAGTCCCCGATTTACGAGCGAGATCCGTTACAACGAGGCGCTCGTAAACCGGAAATCTCGTAATTTGGAACGGCCGCCATTTCGCTCGTAAATCCGGAAATCCGCTCGTAAATTGGAACGGTTTTCGCTAGCGCACCTAAAAACACTCTATTTTCATCTAAAAACTACTTTTGAGTGCATAAAAATGATCGGAAACGTGTGTTTATATGCTTAACTTGCTAACTGAAGTGAAAAAACACATGAAAACTCAGTATTTTTTTCGTTTTTTCCAAAAATGTGCAGCTCGTAAGTCTGGAACCTCGCAGATCAGAGCGCTCGTAAATCGGGGACTACCTGTATTGGGTTGATGGCTCTGGGTATTCTGCAGCAGAGGCAGTGTTGGTAATTCCGGTGTGGGAAGGAGGAGATCTCTGCTCTCCCAGCCGGTGGACCATTCCACCCAGTTTAGTCAAGTTCTCGGAGATAGTTTGTTGTTAGCTCTGAATCTGTTGAAACATGTTTTGAGTTGCAGTTAAGTCGTTGTTCTTGGGAAAGAACAGCTTCTCTTAATTGATCCATCTCAGTCTAGTCGTGAGTACTCATGTTATGGCTGAATCATTCTGTGGTAAATTACTGAAAACGTACTCAAATTCAGACCAAAGCTGAGAAGGACCACAAACACAGGTAATCAGTTAAGTGAGTTTATTTACAGTGCTGGGTAAAGGAAGTCAGGGTTCCTGGAAGGAAAGGGGAAAAAGATTAATGATGATGTTTGGGGAATATTGTAGTTTTAGTGATTGATTAAGTCTCTCTCTCTTACAGAAGGAACTTGGAGGAGGCAGACCAGAGGGAGGAGGTGAGTGTCCATCAGGTGAGTAGTTCTATGCATTTATCCAAGAGTCCCAAAAAGTGTCTTGCAGGTGGCAGCTGGTGGAGAGTGTCAGGCTGGAGTGGAGTTTTCTCAGTGAAGAAGTCCAGTTTGGAGGTAGCTTGTCTGGTTTGGGTTCCAGAGGTGAGTCACAGATTTGTCTTGAAAACACAGGGAGACATAAGCTGATTAAACATAAGTTCACAAAGGAAAACATTAAAATGGCTGTCTCACAGTACCCAAGGTGACTGAATGATTCAGCAAAGACTGGAACTTCCTCCAAGGCTTAAATAGCAGCTGGACTCGTTAACCGGATTGGCAACAGGTGGTTACACAGGAGCTCCATCTCCAGCCCTCAGCAACTGCAAGGTGAGTTCTCTCTCACACACACACGCACGCACGCACGCACGCACGCACGCACGCACGCACGCACACACACACACACACACACACACACACACACACACACACACACACACACAAACCTAACACTTGCAAGCTTTGACCAAAACTGAATTGGTTGTTGTACAAACAACAACAAAAACCTACTAGTTTCAACAGTTTTATGTCATTTCATTTGCAATTATGTGGATATTGGAACAAGCAAAAGGAGTAAAACTTTAACATTATTATTTATTTATATACTTAATTCATTTTTCCACAATTAAAAATATACCTAGGTTTGTATAGTTCATAGTTTTTATTAATTAACAAACCCTCTCTTTAAAATAATCAGTTTTTTCATTTGTCTTAAATTGTAAAAATATAAATTATTGTTTTTTTATTTATAATGTCACCCCTAGTGGCCACAAAAGCCCCTTCCAACAATCCTAAAGTGGCCCATGGGCCACCAGTTGATAACCACAGCTGTAGCAGGTTGCGGCTCTGAACGTTTTTAATTTAGTGAACAAAGGCGTAAAATGGCTCTTTTTGGTTGTAAAGGTTGCAGACCCCTGCTCATGTCTCACAAACATGAAGGCGGTGGTGAGTTGATGGTTCTCATCTTTCCTAGAGTTCACAGCTCATTACTGTGAGGTGAACAACATCATTAGAGCAGGGGTGCTCATTAGGTAGATCGCAATCTATTGGTAGATCTCTGAGGTAGTACTGGTAGAACGCAGCGTGACATTAAAAAAATAATTGTCAGCCTATCAAACATCCCGTCACTTGATTGACATACAGGGCAGCCATTCACAACCCTCATTCTCTCAAAGCAGCTCTGAGAGATTTTCGGGGAAACCCCATCCCCGCTCCCCCACCCCTGAAAATGTGAAATTCTACGTGTGTGAAGTTGCACATACAAACGGCTGCAGTCCAAAGTTTTTCTGCCCTAACAACAGATTTAAATAATGTCAGAGAGCGGAGTGTTTTTCTGCTACTCACCCTTTTTCAGCATGCAGGAGCAAAACTAATAAAATCCAGGGTCCAAAGAGACGTTATTCACCAGTTTGGATGTAACTGTTCATGCAGTCGCTGCATGCACTATGAATGCAGCTGAGCCTAGGGTTGCCAGATTTAAAAAAAATGTCTTATTTACCACCTCCTTTTCTGAGCACATGTTCAAGAAACACAACACAAACTTCATCTTGCTCAAGATGAGAGTTCTGCAATGGAGTTAAATTCAAAGAAGTCTGCTCTTCAGACAAATAGTGTTAAATTATTATTTTATATATGAATGTTCCTGTTAAATTATTATTTTGTATATATAAATGTTTCTGTTCAGTGCCCTGAGATTACTTCTTTTGTGAATTGACGCTATATAAATAAACTGAATTGAATTTAATCTTAGAACATCTTTACTCAGCACACACGACAGTTTAGGTAAAAAATACTATCATTTTAAAGTCACAGTACTATAGTTCATAATTTCTCATCTGGCAACCCGACTGACATGAAAACTACAGCATTTTTCATGTAAACCAGCTTATTTTTTGTTTATTACCCCCAATAACACTGAAAAATCACTAATGTTTCCACAGGTTGTTTTTGTGTAAACGGAGCCTTATAGTACAGGTAGGTAGATCACTTTGACTTGATCATTTCAAAAGTATCTCACATGCTGAAAAAGTCTGAACACCCTTGCATTAGAGAGTCCAGTTCTGTGGACTCAGGATCCATCTCTGCTCTTTGCAGATGATGTGGTCCTGTTGGCGTCATCGTGCTGTGACCTTCAGCTGTCACTGGAGCGGTTCACAGTCGAGTGTGAAGCAGCTGGGATGAGAATCAGAACTTACAAATCTGAGGTCATGGTCCTCAGTTGGAAAAGGGTGGCATGCTGTCTTCAGGTCAAAGGTGAGATTCTGCCTCAAGTGGAGGAGTTCAAGTTTAGCCAGCTGACGTGCTTTGGTCCAACTGGGAGGAGACCCCGAGGAAGACCCAGGACACGCTGGAGAGACTATCTCTCTGTTGACCTGGGAACACCTTGGAGTCCTCCCAGAACATCTGGAAGAGGCTGTGGAGAGATGTCTGGACCTCCCTGCTCAAGCTGCTGCCCCTGAGACCTGACTGAGTCTGGAAGAAGGATGGATGAATTATTATTATTATTGGTAAAGCGTGGAAAGTCATGTTTTTGGCACATTGTTTACTATGTGAATGAGAGTCAGTCATCTTTTTTATTTTATTTTATCCAAAGATCCATCCATTATCTGGGTCCAGTCCATCACAGGGACACAGAGAGACAAACAACCATTCTCTTTCTCACCTAGAAACAATTTAGAATCACCAATCAGTCTAACATGCATGTTTTTGGTCTGTGGGGAAAAAACCCACGCAGCACAGAGAAAACATGCAAACTCCACCCAGAAATGGCCCCGCCCGGGATTTGAACCAGGACAACCTGTTCACTGCGAGGCCACAGCTCAACCAACTGCACCACCGTGCTGCCTCATCCATTATTATTTTAATCTCAACAAGATGACTGCCAATGTTTGGTTCTACTTACATTTAGAAAATACAGGTACTAACCCTATACGTACACACATTCTTTTCTCCCTGGCCTTTGACACCATCTGAGATGTTGACTTTTAATCATTTCAATTGCTAGTATTATCTAATTGTATGATTGCTCAACTTTTATTATGTGACTTTTAATCATTTTAATCATTTTTATTATCTGACTGTATGACTGTATGATTGTTTTGTTGTGTGTACAGCACTTTGGTCCTGTGGGTGTGCTCTATAAATAAAGCTGGTATGGTATGGTAGTAAGTGCTCAACGTATACTGTAACTCTGAACTTAGTTATTTTCAGATCAATCAAATATTTTCACTTAATTTGACGAGGCAGGTTAATGTCGTAAATGTCAAATCTGTAGGTTGACACGTGAAACGAGTTCAGCGCCAATCTGTTCTGACTTCATTCATCCAGTGACACGAATCCAAACATGTCTTGGGTTAGACTTGACCCGTCACATCAAACCAGGAATTAGTCCCATTCAGTCAACCTAAGCACGTCTGCACATTCTTTGTGACACACAGGTAATTCTGATGTTATATCTAAATAAGATAGACATAAATTACATTTTTATTTGTTTTAACAAAGCTTTAAATATTTTAGACAATACAAATACTGATCATTTATTAACATCAGTATGGCTCAAAACTCGAAAAATGTTTGTGAAACCAAAAATTTGAACAAATTCAAAGGAACGATGCACATCAGTTAAAAGAATAAAACTGTGGAATGTTTTGGATAATAATTGTAAAAAAGCTTCCTCAATGTTTTTGTTTAAGAAAATGGTAAAAGTAGTTTATTGAATAATTATTAAATTGTTTAGCATATTTTTATTGGATTGGTTGTTTTGGATTTTGTTTTGGTACGGAGTTGGTTTTGGCTTGTTATTTTCTTTAAAGACTATTTATGTTTGAATGAATTTTATTTCATATGTATTTTCTTTTCTGTTTAAAAAAGAGCAGATGTTATAAGAATTTTTTCTTCTTTCTGCTTCCTTTCTTTTTCTTTGCAAATTGTTTTTTGTTTTGTTTTAAAAATTGTTCAATTTTAACTGAAAAGGAATAAATTAAATAATAATAATAAATAAATAAAAATGTCAGCATATTTAATCAAAATCCAGGAAAAAAAATGTTTGTAGGCTCAATCATCCAAAATGCAGCATTGTATATAAGGACTAAACAAAGGATTTAAAATAAATGTAAATATTTATTAACCGGATATTTATTTATTCGTTCACTGTATTTATAATTTCATCACGTTTTTTTTTCTTGTTTAATATTTATGGTGTTTTTTTTCTCAGCAACTTTTCTTGTTATACATTTGAGAAATTCTGTTCATTAATCACTAGGGTTGGGGATTGTTAAGAAAGTATCAATACCAATTCCTTTATCGATATCATTTATCGATTCAATTCCTTATCAATTATGTTATCAATTCTCATTGGGTTAGGCAAAAAAATAAAGTACACCATTTGTGTGCATTAAGTATTTAATGCTCTTTCACCAGAACAAAAATAGAACTTTTATGAAAAAAGAATTCCTAATTAACATTATTAAGGGGCTGTCCATGGTTGGAATGGGTGATAGGCTTCTATACAGTTGGACTTCTGTCCTCTTCCTCAAAAAGTTCTTCTAGGGCTGTCTCTTTTTGCTGCTTTACAGGAGGCATCTGAAAAATATTGATGATGGGTTTTCTCAAACCAAACCCTGCAGCAACTTTTCTACTAAAAAGGGAATCACACACATGACAAGAGTTAACAGTGGTATATTAACTTTGCAAAGTTGGGACCGTTCTCCTAAAAAGTCGGGAAACGTGTCCACCTTGAAAAAGCCGACATCCACCTTTTATTTGCTCAGTGGGATGGATACGAAACAGGTTCGGACAGTCTTTACACAATAGCTTTTGGTCAGTTTCGGCCAAACTCAGGACCAACAAGTTCTGAAACAAAGGAAACATTGGGCCTCATGCACGAACTTCGAAAATATAAGAATATTTTTATCCTAAATTTCTCTTACTTTTGTTCGTACGAAGCGTTTGTACGAACATGCCACGTCAGATTCAACAAACTCTTCTATCGTCAGGAAAAGTGTGTAAATGAGCTGCGTACGTAATGATGAATTCCACCTGTTCGATCCACGTGCACGCGGAGAGGTCATTTACATAATTCCCACCCCTCAAAACACCATATAAGGCTACGTTTCCTGCCTCTGACAGCAGGAAGTGTCCATTCATTCAAAATCAAGAAGTAAAAAGAACTTTACGCGTTCGGAGATTGAAGTTCTGCTCAGTCGCGCTGTCGCCCCCCCCACACACCCCGCAAGTGTTGCCCCCACCCCCCCGCAAGTGTCGGATGGTCAAATATTTTTAATTTTAGTGTAAACAACTGTTACATTATAGTTTCACTAGAAGAGCTGTCGTTATTAGTGAAGGAAATCCGTCTGGATAACAGCAAAGAAAAAGCTCTTTTATGAGCTAGGTCTTTTATAGACCAAAAACAGAATGCATAATAACTAAAATCGTTCTGCATTTTCTCTCGGCAAGTTGACATACTCAGGATGTCTCATTTGATGCAGAGAAAGCATGTTTGTCGGCAGAAATCCTGTTGCTCCATCTCAGTCTGGCTCTGTATCACTCTGTCACCCAGACAAGTGAGCGGCCCACGGAAGATTCTGGAATCCTGTTGCCTCATCTCAGGTATCATCCTACCCAAGATGGTCTTTGGCCAGCGTTTCGACTCTCAGTGCTTCCAGCAGGGGTCCCCGACAAAACCAGTCTCCTAGGTAGGGCCAAACTCCCTTAGTATGACTCATCACTAGGGATGGGAATTGTTAAGAAATTATCGATATCAATTCCTTTATCGATATCATTTATCGATTCAATTCCTTATCAATTCTGTTATCAATTCTCATTGGGTTAGGCAAAAAATATATAGTACACCATTTGTGTGCATGAAGTATTTAATGCTCTTTCACCAGAACAAAAATATAACTTTTATGAAAAAATAATTCCTAATTAACATTATTAACCACAACTTGTAATTCACAAGTTTCAATTTTAAAATAGTGTAATAATCCATGCAATCTATCATCTTTCATTACAAAAAACAAAACTTACATACTGTAGTTATCATCTTCATCCTCTTCTGCCTCCCTCTGTGTCTCTCTCTCTGCGCCTCTCCCAGCTCTGCCAGCAGCACAAGTTTCAATTTTAAAATAAATAGTGTAATAATCCATGCAGTCTATCATCTTTCATTACAAAAAACAAAACTTACATAGTTATCATCTTCATCCTCTTCTGCCTCCCTCTTCATCTCTCAGCTCTGCCAGCTTCAGAAGAAATTCACCATTAAAAACACTGAGCAACAAATAAAGCTCTCACAACAGAAAGAGGCTACAATGAAACACACTGAACAAAAATATAAAACAACACTTTTGTTTTTGCTCCCATTTCTACGGTGGCATTTTTAGGAGTGTTGTGTGTTGATATCGTCATCCTGAAAGCTAAGTGTGCTAGCACTAGCCTCTGAGCCAGCCAGACTCCGGCAATCCTCGTCAGCTAAATGTTATTACATGAGATGGAGATTATTTATACAACACAGTCGAAGCAGTAAAGCTAAAAAGTAACAAGTGACAGGAACTGGAGGAGTTTAACGTTACGTGCTGCAACATTTAAAACAGAGGAGGACGCTAGCTTGTTAGCTCCGCTTCCACCACCACCGAAGCAGCGTCACGAAGCAGCGTGTTAAAGACGGTACATTTGTGCAAACTCACCTCATACTGAGTGGCCAAATGCTTCTCTCTGCATGTTAGAAATATTTCCGCCCTTTATTGTAATCGACGCTTTGCATGTGTTGCAAGTAGACCTGGTTTCGTCTTCGCTTTTTCCTTGACGGCATGTTGATACGGCGCATCGCGCATGTCTGTGATGTAATCACGTAAATGCGTCACCACGTCGAGTCAGTAGAACGAGTCAGAAGAACGACTCAGAGAACCGATAAACTGAATCGTTAAGACAAGCAGCCTACAATTCCAGGGAATTGAACTATAAAGAACCGGTTCTTTAAAAGAACCGGTTCTCGATTCCCATCCCTACTCATCACACCTGGAAGTCTTTTCTGTGGTGTTGACCTGAGCAGAATCAAAAATTAGTACAAATACACAAATAATGTTTACATATTTTTAATTCCCACATCCGTATTAGTAAAGTGTTAGTTTTAGTATTAGTTTAGACAAATCACCTCAACAATAGAACATTTTCCCAAAAACTTATGCCATTACTCAGTTTAGTTTCTGAGTTCAAAACAGGATCGCCAGGAGTCCCGGCACAGACAATTATTATTATTAATTTTGCTTACCTGATGGAGTCTGTGGAAGGAACTTCATTGACGCATGAGCAGAATATATAATTCAAACAGGGTTTAAAGTGAAAAAAAAAACCTGAGCCTGAAACTTTTTTGTGTTGTTGACCAAATAAAATCGTAACATTTTGCCAACGTTTTTTAAAAATGCTCTCTGAAAAGTGCAAACTGTTTTTAAACAATTCAGCTTCAAGTAACAATGACTTGCATGAGGTTTCAATGTATGTGAACTTATGTGCCCCAGAGAACTGCCCTGCAGCAAAAACAACTAAAAAAAAGACTCAATGCCACATTAAACAGACACATTTCAGTCAATTCATCTGCAATAAATTTAGAATACTCAATATCACAATCTAACAGGAAGTTCCACAGAGATGGCATTCTAAATAACTTTCACAGTAAGAGCTGGAGTCATCTCCCGCATCAACACACAGATGTTCTGTGCAGTGAAAAGGTTTTATCTGAACACAGGCTGTTAAAACTCTGATGGAAATGTCTTACTAGCATCAGAAGCATTTGTAAGGGGTGGGGGGCAGGCACACTGGTGGGGGGTCTGGGGTCCTCCCCCAGAAAATTTGGAATGAAGTAGATGCCATTTCCCTCCGGCAAGATGGCGAACAGGGCACACGCACCCAACTGAGCTCCGTTCGGCCGGTCCCAAAATATTGAATTAAATTTGTCCTTACTTACTCATAACAATTTGCAAACATAACAGCGGACATTGGATATATTTCAACATGTCTTTCCGCAACAACAAAGACTTTCCTCCACTCAAGAGCGCCAATGCTAATGCAACCGACATGCTAGCACACCACAACTATGCTAACGATGTTAGCATGGACTCACCGAAAGCTAGCTCTGCTAGCAACTCCGGAACGAGGCGTCCTTTAAGTGCCACTCCAACGAAATCCCCACCAGCTAAAAAACTAGCGACAGAAGCTAAGCCTTCTCTAGCTGATGTTCTGATGGCCATAAAGAACCTGGATATCAAGGTGGGAGATTTTGGAAAACAACTTAAAGAAAACTCTGAAATGTTTGCTAGCATGATCCAGCACGTGGAAATGAATTCAGTAGAAATCACAGAATGCAAATCAAGTGGATACTCTGGAAAAAGAATATTC
Source organism: Garcialebias charrua (assembly GCA_038048925.1). Taxonomy (NCBI): domain Eukaryota; kingdom Metazoa; phylum Chordata; class Actinopteri; order Cyprinodontiformes; family Rivulidae; genus Garcialebias; species Garcialebias charrua. The sequence goes on from JBBPBX010003365.1 coordinate 53,308, forward strand.
AGATATAAAAAAAAAAATGCAGAACTGAAAGAGCAAGTGCTTGAAATGGAAAGAAACAAACGCCGTTTGAATTTAAGAATCTCTGGCCTCAAGGAAAAAGAAGGAGAAAACCTACAAGCTGAAATCAACGATCTTCTACTTCAGATCTTTCCAGAGTGGGAGCCAGTCATGGAAGACGTGGTCGACTCAATCCATCGCATCGGGAGGAAAGAAAACGGAAGAAGCCGTCAAATCATCGTGCAGTTTCTCAGGAGACGTCACAGGGATGCAGTTTGGAAAGCGACGAAAGACTCTCCAGTCTGCAAGAATCAAAATCTGAGGTTTGCCCAAGACTTCACAAAAGAGGATTGACAGAAAAGAGAACAACTGTGGCCAAAAATCAAACAAGCTAGAGCGCTGGGTAAGGTGGCATTTTACAAAGGCCACATTGCTGTGATTGATGGTCGTACAGTAATAAATTAGCTATTTCTATCAGGGGGGGAATACCCTTTGCAGATTTACTGTTTAAATTGTTCACTGCAACTCTGTATTAGTTTTTACACTTGTTCGCATCAAATGTTCAGTACAAGGTCAATACCCAAGTTTGTTTTAATTGGGACTTGCCTTGAAGTTATTTTATTCTCTGACTTAAAAGACCTAAGATAGTCCGTTCTTGTTAATATTTGTGTAACCGTTTCTAATTTTTTGTTTTCTTTCAAAATCTAATTCAAGTTTATATCCTGGTCTCATAACATTAAACTTTTATCACTCAATGCTAGGGGTCTAAGAGATAACCTTAAAAGAAAAGCTACTTTTTTATATTGTAAAAGAAGAAAGGTCATCAGAGACTCTACTTCCTCAGACGGCTGAGACGTGCTGGTCTGAGCAGCCCAGTTCTCACCTCGTTCTACAGGTGTGCAGTGGAGAGCGTCCTGTGCTCCAGCATCAACGTGTGGCATGGAGGCTGCACAGTTGAAGAGAGGAAAGCTCTACAGAGAGTGGTGAAGGCTGCACAGAAGTCTGTTGGAGTCAGTCTCCCCACCATCACAGACATTTACACCTCCAGATGCAGGAAAAGAGCCACCTGCATCATGAAAGACCTCACTCACCCAGCACACTCACTCTTTGCCCCACTCCCCTCAGGACGGAGGTTGAGGAGCATCAAATGTAGAACCACTAGACTGAGGAACAGCTTCTACCCTGAGGCTGTTAGACTCATGAATAAATAAAAATAAAATAAAAAATAAACACTGCAAAATATCACATTGTGCTGATGCTGATCTGTTTTCTTGTTGCTGTGTTCATCTGTGTTCATCTGTGACCATCTGCTCATACAAACTCATGTTCGTGCTGCTGTTTATTTCCACTATATTAGGCTTAGTGTATTACTAGTTGATGTTTTTCTTAGTTAATTCTAGATGTTATTACTGTTTTTCTCTTGCATTTGTTGTTGGATGTAACTGGGACCCCGTGTACATAATCTCGTTTTCATCACATGTACAAGTACCACATGCGGTGCAAATGACAATAAAGACTCTCTGACTCTGACTCTGACTCTAAAAACAAAAGTCCACAATGTGTACTTCTCCAAGAAACTCACTCTCAGCATTCGGATGAAAAATTCTGGTCAACCCAATGGGGAGACAAAATAATATTCTCACACGGTTCAACTAGAGCAGCAGGAGTTGCAATTTTATTCAACAACTGCCCTGGGAAAATAGTAACCACAAAAATGCACAATGATGGCCACTGGCTCATATGTGTTTTAGAATTAGATAACTCCTCACTCATTTTGGGGAACATTTACGGCTACTGTAACACCAAACAAAACAAAGATCTTATCCTAAACATCAAAGAAACAATACTTGAACTCAAAAAAGATACTGCACAGAAAATGTAATAATTGGAGGTGACTGGAACATGGTTTTAGATGAATATAGGGACAGATTTCCCAGCAAGTTCACTGATCAGCACCCTAACTCATTATTAACTGATTTCTGTAACACTTTATGCATCCATGACCCATGGAGAGAAAAAAATAAAAACCACCAACAGTTTACCTGGTTTAAAGCAGATGCCTCAAATAAGTCCAGATTAGATTATTGGCTAATAGCAGACACAATGATTAATCAAATATCCATGTGTGAAATTTCCCCTGCTCCGCTCACTGATCACTGCTGTATTGAGATTTCAGTCTCACCAGTAATAAACTCTAAAAACATAAAAGGATACTGGAAATTTAATGCACTCCTCCTAAAACAGCTTGAATATAATAATAAAATCAAAGACATAATTCAAGAAATTCTACAGTCATATGTCCAAAAATGTGAATTTATGAAATACAGAATATGCCAATATTCAATTTCCTTTAGCAAACAGATTAAGAAGGATAACAAATTAGAAGAAGATAACATCATCAAAGAAATATACATGATTAGCAACAAACAATATTTAACAGAGGGTGAAAAAGGTCAACTTTCTTCATTACATCTCAAACTGGATAAAATATATGAAATAAAGGCCAGAGGAGCATTCATCAGATCAAGAGCCAAGTGGATGGAAGAAGAGGAAAAAAAAACTCAGCTTATTTTTGCAGACTTGAAAAACGTAGATCGATCGGTAAATTGAGAGCTTTGCCTTTCGATTCAGCTCTCTCTTCACCACGACAGACCGGTACAGCGCCCGCTTCACTGCGGATGCTGCACCTATCCGCTTATCGATCTCACGCTCCAGTTTTCCCTCATTCGTGAACAAGACCCCGAGATACTTAAACTCCTCCACTTGGGGCAGGACCTCCTCCCCGACCCGGAGAGGGCATGCTACCCTTTTCCGGCTCAAGACCATGGCCTCGGATTTGGAGGAACTGATCCTCATCCCGGCCGCATCACACTCGGCTGCAAACCGCTCCAGCGAAAGCTGTAGATCACGATCTGATGAAGCCAATAGGACCACATCATCTGCAAAAAACAGAGAAGTGATTCTAAGGCCACCAAAACGGATCCTCTCAACACCTTGGCTGCGCCTAGAAATTCTGTCCATAAAAGTTATGAACAGAATCGGTGACAAAGGGCAACCTTGGCGGAGTCCAACTCTCACTGGAAACGAGCCTGACTTACTGCCGGCAATGCGGACCAAGCTCTGACACCGGTCGTACAGGGACCTAACAGCCCATATCAATGGGCCTGGTACCCCATACTCCCGGAGTACCCCCCACAGAACCCCCAAGGGACGCGGTCGAATGCTTTTTCCAAGTCCACAAAGCACATGTAAACTGGTTGGGCAAACTTCCACGCGCACTCCAGGACCCTGCTGAAGCCCGAGATACACTCATGCGTCCTCAGGTATGCCATTCTACGCGCACATTTTGTGCGCATGTGTTTTGCTGATATGCTTCAGCATATATCAGCTTTCAAACGCTCGCGTTCTCCTTGTTGTAATATGAGCAGCTGCACACGGAGGGGACTCAACTGAGCTCGCTGATTGGTCACTTGCTGACACGCCTACTGAAATGATTGACAGCTTTCAGTCAGCTGACTCAGCTCATGCAGCTCGTTGAAGACCGCTGCGGCGGTGTTTCTACTATATATGTTATAAAAAGTTCTCTCAGAAATAAAAATAATAACAGGGAGTGCTTTTCCTGCAGCACACAGCCCACCAGGGATATTTAAAACATCGCCGCACCCAGGTAGGACCTGAATTCATTCATTTCAATCATCGAGTGAACGGAGGAAGAAGCGGTTACTTGACTTTAGGCAAAAAAACAAAAGAAAAGGCCCGATCAGCGATAAAGAAGGGGAATTTATTTAATTTGTGTAACATACAAAACAGTCCGGCGCCGGGGAAGTTTATGTTCAGACACCGCGCATCGCGTATGCGTAGTAAAAAAATACTTTTGCGCGTACGTGCCCTGAGGGGCTACGCGGGGCTACGCTTTTGCCACAGCGTACGTACGCTGCGTATAGGCGTATCGTGAGGACGCTCGAGTGTATCTCGGGCTTGAGGGTGTAGAGCTGGTCCAGTGTTCCACGACCAGCACGAAAACCACACTGCTCCTCCTGAATCCGAGGTTTGACTATCCGACGGACCCTCCTCTCAAGAACCCCTGAATAGACCTTACCAGGGAGGCTTAAGAGTGTGATCCCCCTATAGTTGGAACACACCCTACGGTCCCCCTTTTTGAATAGGGGAACCACCACCCAGTCTGCCAATCCAAGGGAACTGCCCCCGATGTCCACGCAATATTGCAGAGTCGCGTAAGCCAACACAACCCCACAACATCCAGAGCCCTAAGGAACTCAGGGCGAATCTCATCCACCCCCGGAGCCTTGCCACCGCGGAGCTTTTTAACCACCTCGGTGACCTCAGCACCAGAGATTGGAGAGCCCGACCCAAAGTCCCCAGGCTCCGCTTCCTCAGTGGAAGACGTGCCAGTAGGATTGAGCAGGTCTTCGAAGTACTCCGCCCACCGACTTACAACATCTCGAGTTGAGGTCAACAGCACGCCATCCCTACCATAAATGGTGTTGGTCGCGTACCGCTTTCCCCCCTGAGATGCCGGATGGTGGACCAGAATCGCCTCGAAGCCGTACGGAAGTCATTCTAAATGGCCTCTCCGAACTCCTCCCACGCCCAAGTTTTTGCCTCAGCAACCACCCGAGCCGCATGCCGCTTGGACTGCCGGTACCTATCTGCTGCTTCCGGGGTCCCACAGGCCAAAAAGGCCCAATAGGACTCCTTCTTCAGCATGACAGCATCCCTCACCGCCGGTGTCCACCACCGAGTTCGAGGGTTGCCACCACGACAGGCACCAACAACCTTGCGGCCACAACTCTGATAAGCTGCCTCGACAATAGAGGCGCGGAACATGGCCCACTCGGACTCAATGTCCCCCGCCTCCCTCGGAACATGTTCAAAGCTCTCCCGGAGGTGTGAGTTAAATCTCCGTCTTACAGGGAGACTCTGCCAGACGTTCCCAGCAGACCCTCACAATACGTTTGGGTCTGCCAGGTCTAGGGGTTGAACGAGTACATAATTTTTAACCTCGACATTAACATAAAAAAACTCGAACGACGCTCGAGTAGCCGATGACGTCACAGTGTCTTACGATGCAAAATAAATAAATAAATATAAATGCCTAAAAACGTCTTTACAAAAAGAAAAAAAAGACCAACAAAGCATTGGGAGCATTTATTATGCTCCTATCATTTATCATACTGCACATAAGTCACAGGAAAAACAAAACTATTAGTTATATTAATAATATTAAAAGTGAAAGTATAAGGCGATGAAAACCGAAACTTAAAAAACAAATGGGGCCACAGCCACATCGTACCACCGCCTGCAGCTGTGAAATTTAGTTTTACTTTTAGAGATTGTGTTTAAAGGTTTTTAATAGCTCTAGAGAGATTAATATTTGTTTCTTTTTCTTTGTGAAACGAGAGAGATGAAGCCGTTTCGACCGTGTTATATACAGGTAGTCCCCGATTTACGAGCGAGATCCGTTACAACGAGGCGCTCGTAAACCGGAAATCTCGTAATTTGGAACGGTTGCCATGTCTCTCGTAAGTCCGGAATTTCGCTCGTAAATTGGAACGGTTTCGCTAGCGCGACTACAAACACTCGTTTTTCATCAAAAAACTGCTTATGAGTGCATAAAAATGATCGGAAACGTGTGTCCATATGTTTAGCTAACTAACTGTGGTGAAAAAACACATGAAAACTCAGTATTTTTTGCGTTTTTTCCAAAAATTCGCCAGCTCGTAAGTCTGGAACCTCGTAGATCAGAGCGCTCGTAATTCGGGGACTACCTGTATGGGACCTGCATTGCAACACTGCCCTCTGCTGTCACAACAATCTACTACGGTGGTCAGAGCAAAGAAGTCAACAGGATGTTTCAATGAGTGCCGCAATTTATAAAATTATAAACTGTTTTACCTTTTTGACAAGACTGGACCAGCTTCATAGATCCGTGCGCACAAAGGAATCCATTTTGTAGCGTCTACTAAAAGCTAAAAGCTACCGCACGCTCTGTTTTTATCACGTGATGACGTCACTACGGGTAGTCGAGGTGGACAAAAAAGCCTCGATAGAAGTCAAAGCACTCGATCTGTCGAAAACTCGGTTATTCTGTTAATGCACTAGCCAGGTCTGACCAGCATCCTCCCCCACCATCGGAGCCAACTCACCACCAGGTAGTGGTCAGTTGACAGCTCCGCCCCTCTCTTCACCCGAGTGTCCAGGACATGCGGCCGCAGATCAGATGAGACGACAACAAAGTCGATCATTGAACTGCGACCTAGGGTGTCCTGGTGCCAAGAGCACATATGTACACCCTTATGCCTGAACATGGTGTTCGTTATGGACAATCCATGACGAGCACAGAAGTCCAACAACAGAACACCACTCGGGTTCAGATCAGGGGGGCCGTTCCTCCCAACCACACCCCTCCAGGTCTCACTGTCATTGCCCACGTGAGCGTTGAAGTCCCCCAGCAGAACAAGGGAGTCCCCAGGAGGCGCACTCTCCAATACCCCCTCCAAGGACTCCAAAAAGGGTGGGTAATCTGCGCTGCCGTTTGGCGCATAGGCACAAACAACAGTCAGAGCCCGTCCCCCCACACGTAGGCGAAGGGAGGCTACCCTCTCGTTCACCGGGGTGAACCCCAACGTACAGGCACCAAGATGGGGGGCAACAAGTATGCCCACTCCTGCTCGGCGCCTCTCACCAGGGGCAACTCCAGAGTGGAAGAGTGTCCAACCCCTCTCAAGGAAACTGGTTCCAGAGCCAGAGCCATGCGTTGAGGTGAGTCCGACTATTTCTAGCCGGAACCTCTCAACCTCACACACTAGCTCAGGCTCCTTCCCCACCAGAGAGGTGACATTCCATGTCCCAATGGCCAGCTTCTGTAGCCGAGGATCAGACCGCCAGGGTCCCCGCCCTCGGCCACCACCCATCCCACATTGCACCCGACCCCTTTGGCCCCTCCCATAGGTGGTGAGCCCATGGGAAGGGGGACCCACGTCTCCTCTTCGGGCTGTGCCCGGCCGAGCTCCATGGGTGAAAGCCCGGCCACCAGGCGCTCGCCAACGTGCCCCACCTCCGGGCCTGGCTCCAGAGTGGGGCCCCGGTGACCCGCGTCCGGGCGAGGGAACATTTTGTCCATTTATTTTACTCATCATAAGGGGTCTTTGGGCTGCACTTTGTCTGGTCCCTCACCTAGGACCTGTCTGCCTTGGGTGACCCTACTAGGGGCATGAAGCCCCTGACAGCGTAGCTCCTAGGATCATTGGGACACTCAAACCCCTCCACCACGGTAAGGTGGCAGCCCAGGGAGGGAAGTGTGCTTCAATAAACTAAAATATAAACTAGAAGTACACAACAAGTACACCATTCACGCCCTTGAAATGCTCAGTAAAATGCATGCTAGAGTGAACGTCTGCCCATGACCAGCATGTATCCCAAGGCTGCTTTCTATTGTGTTTTAGAAAGGGCAGCCTGAGTGACGTCACCAACAGTAACATCCAAACTGTAATGCTTTGCAAAAGTATTTAATGAGGTCCAATTCGCAGCAGCAAAAATGTCTGCGACTGGTACACCCCTGAATAATGACCAGGAAGTAGCCAAGCCCCTTGTGGAGTGAGCATGCACTCCAGAGGGCACCTGTTGACCTTTGCTACTGTAGGCCCTTTTGATGGCCTCAGTCACCTAATGTGAGAGGCACTGTTTTGACAGGGCTCTCCCAATAGAAGGTGCTGCAAAGCAGACAAACAGTTGGTTTGTTTTCCTCCATTCGGCTGCATGTAGGTGCGTAGTGCCCTCACTGGGCAGAGAGCCTGTAGCCTTTCCTGTTCCTGAGTGAGGACAGGGGCAGGTGGAAAAGAGGAGAGACAGGGGCAGGTGGAAAAGAGGAGAGATCAAAGTCTAGACTCCTATGGTCCAGAGTCCAGACCTTGGGAGTGTATGCAGGATTAGGCCTTAGTGTGACCTTTGACCCATCCGGGACTAACCTGGTACACATTGGTTGTACAGATAATGCGTGGAGGTCACCCACGTGTTTCGCCGAACAAAGTGCCAGGAGTAAAGCAGTCTTATAAGAGAGTAAATCTATCTTAACCTTGCTCAGTGGCTCGAATGGAGAGTTGCAGAGGGCCCCCAGGACCAGGCCAAGATCTCAACCAGGGGTCAAGGTCCTGCTGGGTGGTTTAGTCCGAAGGACACTCTTCATAAATCTCATTATGATTGGATGTCCTCCAGGCGTCCTGTGTCCCCAGCCTTCATGACAGGCTGAGATCGCTGATAGGAAAACTTTAATCGTTGAATAAGAACAACCTTTTTCTAGTAAATCCTGAAGGAAGGTCAGGAGCTGAGCCAAGTCACATGCATAAGAAATAATATTTCTTTCTGAGCACCAGGCTTCAAAGATATGCCACTTCTGCGCGTATAAAGATTGTGTTGATCCAGCATGCGCATTTTGTATGGTCAATACCACATTTTCTGGCAAGTCAAACGCCATCAGCCTGTTCTTTTCAGCCAACAAGCTGAGACTTTTGGCAGTTCCAGGCCTAGGTGGTTGTACTGCCCCTCTGGTAACACAGAGGTTGTTAACCTCTGCGGGTCTACCAGATTGGGAAGTAGGCCTCCCTGCTGATGTGCCTCCCAGTTACTCCGCTCAGGGATAATTGAGGGCTGATGTGACCTGTCATCCTTATTAGACAGGTTTGGAGCAGAAAAACTATTCCCCCCCTCCAAATCCGGGGTCCTGCTGTGAGGCTGTGAGTTATTTTAACGAGCAGATCTTCTAACTCCAATCCGTTTTCTGAGCTGGTCTAGTCTACTGGACCTTGGCTTTAATGAAGCAGCAGTACCAGATAAACCAACCGAGGCTTTTGTTTCACCCTCTGGGAGAGTTATTTTTTAGAGCAGATTTGAATCAGAACAGAACGGGAGGTACCGCGCTATCTGATTACTGCTTGGGCAATGCACATCCCTCGTTAATATCAAAGGAGTGGCTGCACCGTGAGAGCGTGGGGGTGTTCCTTTTAATTCGTCAAACTCCAGATTGTTTGATAAAGAACTCAGTTCTCCTCGAGAAACAGGAAGAGAGGCCTGATTCGGCTCTGATTTGTTCTCAACCACAGCATGCTGAACACAGTCACTTTTGTGGAGGTGTGAAGTACATGTCTGCCTGAGGGCGTCTGAGGCAGCCCCCCCATTGTCAGAGTCTGCCAGCTTACCTCTCTGAGAAGCGGGCATGTTACATGATCGCGTAGTTAGAGTATTGGCTGGCCTCTCGTCCACAATGAGACGAGGGCTCAAGCACTTGACCCTTCCCACCTGTCCTCCTGAGAGGTGAGGGGGGTTCACAGGCACCTCCGTGTCTGCTCACAGCAGATGTGTCAGAGGCGCTCTGCTGGGGTTTATTGATTGTGCTAATACCCCGTGGGCCATGAGGAAGAAGGGAAAAGCGACCTTCTCCTTTTATGACGGCACGTAGATCAGAGGGACCTGTTCTGCTGAAGATTGTGTGTTGTTGTTTTGTCTTTTGGGAGTCAATAAAACAGAGAGGGACTGTTTCATGAAATTTATTTGTGCTTACGTGTAATGACGTACATGATTTTATGTCACTCACAGCAGAGAAAGCATGATTTGTCATGCTGAAAAGACACCAGCTGTTTGTACTGTTTTACAAGCAAAGTCTGGACATGAAGGGATCGATCCCATTACCACGTGGGCGGGTAACCGTGTACAATGGAAACGTGGACCCGGTTCATCAGGCACGTTTTTGCTTGTTGTCACGGTTCACCGAGGAGTCCCTGTGTTTGGGTGCCTGGCGGGGGACAAACCAGTTTTTGCTCCATGCGTGTTTGCTACGAGATGGGCCCGGAGGTCTCTGTTTGGGCTCCTCCTCGTATGCTGGCCGCTTTTGCGACGGGGCACGCGTCGCCGAGTGGTGCTGAGGCTGCGCAAACCTGCTACTAGCAGACTCCCTTGGAGGGGTGAAGTTTCTCCTGGGGATGCCCACCTGGAGAGCTTCCGCCTGCTTGTGTCTTTGGTCCAGCTTGGTCTGAATTTTTTCCAAAACTCTGCCAAACAACCCCTCCGGTTCTATCAAGTGGTGGAGAAAAGGCACCTTTTGTCCCTCTGGGAACTCCGTCAGAGTCATCCAGAGGTGGCGGATCGTGATGACCACCTCCGCCATTCCCTTGCCCTGAGCAACAGCAGCTGTCCCCATCATACGGAGCACAAAGTATGTTGCCCTGCGGGCTTCATCCAGCAATTCGGTTGCCGCCTGCTTGTCCGATGTTGTTTGAAGCTGTTGCAGTTTTTCCGCCAGGCAAAGGGCCAGGTAGAGCTGCGCGTTAGTCCGAGCGCCGCGCCACATTTGTGTGCTGTGCGTGGGCAGTTCACAGCAGAGCTCAGCATGAAGCTCCAGCGTTTTCGCTCCAAATACTTGACGTCATTTGAGCAGCAGCAGGGCGGAGCATTTACCTACGGGACAAATTGAGGTCGCTGATTGGTCATTTGCTGACACGCCTACTGAAATGATTGACATGTCGGGTGGGAGAAGAAAATGCAAAGGGCTGCGCAGCAGTATTCTGTGTTTATATGTTCATAAAAGTTATAAAAAATACAATTAAAACAGGGAGTGCTGGTCCTTCAGCCCACATAGCAGACAAGCACACCAGGAAATATTTAGAAGTTGGCGCATCCACGTTGGACATGACTTTAGTTCGCTTGTGACAAATTAATTAATTCCTCTTCATCGGAGGAGGAAGTGAATGGTGACCGCTTCAAGCGATCACGTGACTTTTGGAAAAAAAAACAAAAGAAAAGTCCGATCAGCGATGAAGAAGAGGAATTTAATACATTTGTGTCTCATACAAAACAGTCCGCCACCGGGCAGTATATACTGAGACAATGCGCGTGCGTGAGCGGTCGTAAAATTTGAGCTTGGCGCGTTCACGCCCGCGTTCAAAGACTTGTGCCGTTGCGCTCTCATGGCGTGGCGAGGCGCTTGGACAAACGCGCAGCTATGCCTGGCCCTTCAGCCTGCATTAGCGCGGACGCGTTCATGGCGCGCGCCGCGAGTCCCTGAGCCCTGTAGCATTCCTCGAGTAGAGACGCTGAGGCTCGACAAGTCTTGCTGGGAAGAGTTGGTTTCGTTCCAGACGATTTAGGAGCCAGGTGAGAAGCTAGTGTGTCCTCAATCTGAGGCACGTTAGCTATTCCCACTTCCTCCATCCCGTCCACGTCGAGGAACTGCGAGAGAGGAAGGAGCATAGGGGCTCTTGGTTGAGTCCAGGTGCGAGTTAGTTCTGTGAGGAAGTCAGGGAACACGAGCATCTTTTGCCTCATGGCGGCCTGCTGCTTTGAGTAGAAATGGCTTCCTGCCAGCCTCGTAACCTGTTGGCGAGGCGGAGGTTCCGACCATGGGATGTTCAGTGCGTCCGTTGCTCTGTGGCACAAATCGAACAGAGCAAGGATGGAGAAGTCATATTCTTGGAGCACAGGTACCAGGGTCTGGGTGAGGTCTTCACCCTGATCCTCCAGTTCCACGTCCGGCTCCTCGGCTGAAAATTCCCCTGAGGCTGAAATCGAGATCTCGTCCTCGTTCATCATACGACGGGTGTCGAACTCGACCGTCAGGTCCACCATAGGAGCCAGCACGTCAGGGCTGTCGCCCCATTCGACGCGTGTGCTGTCGTGTAGAGCTATGTTTTCCAACTCCGGTGTGGGAATGAGGGGCTCCGTGATGTCCGCGTCCGCTGTCGTCGCTGAAGCGCCCATTGCCTTGGCGACGAGGTCGACCCGATGCCGCAGCACCGCATCCATCATGAGGCTGCAGTGTGAGCAAAAATCGGGCGCTTCCAGAGCTGTTTTTACATGAAACATTCCCAGGCAGATTGGACAGGCCTCGTGGGTGTCCGTTACTGCGAGGGAAAAGCCAAATCCGTTGGGACAGGCGCGCAAGGTTGGGCTCGCCGTCCCGTTGGTTTTCTTTGGAAGTCTCGCCTTTCTTTTTCCTTTCTCAGGAGGCATGTCCGAGATAAGGCGAGCGAGTCCTTCCAGAATCCTTTTCCTTTTCTTGTCAAATGTCTCCTCCGTCATGTCGCTTTCGCTAGCTAGCTCGCTAGTTTTGAGGTAGCGAGGTAGCTTTTCCTTGTGGCGTAGTTAGCACCGTCGAGCGAAGCAACCTGTAGAGAGGAGAAAAAAGGCTTCCGGGTTGAGAAAAATGTGCCGGACTAGCTTTCGCTAGTCCAGCAGTACGCAGGAATAATTCTCTGTGCGCTCTGTGCAGGGAGCTAGCTCACCTCAGGTTGAGCGATGAAGCCACAGAGAAGTCCTGTGAAGAGGTAGTTCAGGTTTAAGCGAGGTGAAGGGCAACAAAGAGGAAGATGGAGGGGTGCAAGCCGCTTAAGTACCCAGAGGGTGGGGCCTCTGGCGCGACGGTGACGCCCCTGCCGTAAAGGCGTGAGTATATTCCTTCAGGTAATCACGCGGGGGCGTAATTCCCATAGCAAGTATGTTGCACCGAGAGAACCAGACTGAAAGGGAACTTTGCACAGGTAAAACGTTGATGGCCATTCGACCAAAGTCGAGCGGAAGCTGCTGAGGAACTGCCATGGTTTCTGGTTACACAAGATATTTTCTCTTCACTCCCTCTTATCTTTCATTCCATTCCTCATCCTAAACTTTTTTTTTCTAAGCCAGTAAACTCGTAGGTTAATGTGCCTGCAGAAAAGTTAATAGAAGACCCTTAACTTGTCTGTTGTTTCAATTTGAATCTTGTCTACAATAGTTTTTTTTTTCTTTCTGCTTTTTTCCCTGCGTTAGGGGTCGCCACAGCGAACTAGTCGCACGAAGATTTGGCAGTTGTTTTTACGCCGGATGCCCTTCCTGACACAACCACAGACCACCGAGCAACCACAGTCCTCTGTGTGGAGCAGAGAGCTGATATCTAGGGTTCCCAGGGGAGCAGATGGTGTGGGTTAAGGGCCTTGCTCAAGGGCCCAGAGTGGGGCAGATGAGGGTGGAGACAAGTGTGACCGCTTCACTTATCCCACCCACATCTTTGATGTTGTCGGTACCGGGGCTTGAACCGGCGACCTTCCGATCACAAGCGCACCTTCTTAACCTCTGCGCCACCACTCCCACGTCTACAGTAGTTTATATGAAATCTAAATCAGAGCTAATCTTGATACAAATGTTTGATGCACTTTTATGATTCTTTCAATAAAAGGTTCATCTCCTGGTGAATCAACATAAGTTGATGTTTCTCGTGAGTTACATCTTGTCTGGTTACATTTAATCTGTTTAAATCCAAAAAAGAGAGAACTCGTTAAAATTAAATGCGAAGAATTTGGGTCAGATAAAATCTGCTCAAACTTCCATTTGGAATATGGTATAGTCAGTAAACTGACCACTACCTAAAATCCTACAATACTATGAAAGTGTAACCCAGACAATCATTTTAGGTCTAAAAACTCCGAAGTTAAATATGTTATAAATATAGCTACAATTGCATTTCATTTATTTATGTTGTAATATGCTTTAACACTGTTTAAAATACACAAGTGTAAGTTAAAAGCAAGAAAGCATAACATTTTGTTGCTTGTATTTTATTTCTGCTTTATTGTGAAAAGCCAAAAGGAAGTGTGAGCAGTCAGGGTTTTGAACTTGATGAAAGCCAAGCACACCAGAGTTGACAGGTGTGCTGCATTTTGGACTAATTAAATAAGTTTCCTGGTTGCTAACACAGTGATTGTCAGTGGAGACCTGTTTGATGGTTTTGGGACTACAAGGGACAATTTCAGCCTGAAGTTTGTCCTACAGTTCTGTGTTTTTGCACTTTGAGGCAGTTTAACATCAAACATTTAGCATTCACTAGTTCAGTGAATGCTGCACAGTAAACCTAGTGTAGCTTGTTCAGCTTGCTGGGGAGACTGCATCTTCATCATTCCGGCCTGGAGGTGAAGATTGGTCAGAACTGGAGTGTTTATGGACTGCCAGAAGAGTTCCTCTGGATTACATTGCTCATTGAAGTTAAACCTGGACCTGCAGACAGCTGATTGCATCACCATCTTGGTTTGGATTTCCTCTTCGCCTGAACTGGGACCAGGGTCTGTAGTGAACTACTAAACCAGGTACTGTTTGGTTTATTTATTTGCTCAACGAGTGAAGCGGCCATTACGTTTTGGGCCTCACCGCTCCCAAGCGTCGCTCAGGCCTGCAACTTTAACGTTTTAGGGTTAGATAAGCCGGCAGGTGTCTGTGTGTGGTTGGTGAGTGGGCCCCTCACTTAGTTGAAGCTTTACAGTGAGTAATCTGCCTACAGATACCGTTTTTGTGTTATATTGTATGAGTTGTTCAATGTTTAAAACATGTTCAGTAAATTGAGTTCATATTTTACTTATGGTTTGGTTATTTAAACAGAGTGTGTGTGAGATGACCACAGTGTGTATTAAAAGTTCAGCAATTAAGAGTAGTTAAAGTCTAAAGCTAAATGTAAGAATCTAGGAGGCCCTTACCTACAGACAGAGGGTAAAGGTGGGCTACAAAAGTATTATGACTTTAGAAAGTGGCAGCTCAGCTAAAATGTATTTACAGGGGGTCTGATCCAATGTGACTTGCTGGACAAGCCCCCCTAGTGGTCTGTGTACTTCTGTTTTTTGTTTGTTTGTTTTTAGCACATCTTATTTTCAGTTGTTTTGGTGTTTTTGGTATTTGCAGCATGTTTTTTTTAATTTTTTTTGATTGTGTGTTTCTTCATCTATTTTCTGTGATTGAAGATTTTTTTCTGTTTCATTTGTTTTTTTGTTTAGGAGTTAGGATTATTCATGTGTTTGCAGCACGTTTTAACTGTTTGCTGTGCATTTAGCTTTGTGTAGCTTGTTTGCACCTGTCGTCCACCGTTGAGATGGGACTCCTCAGTGACTAACTATTGAAAGATGTACATCTTTTGGTGTAAGTTGAACTAGATTTTTACAAGCTCTCATATTAAAAATCAAAGCACCACCTAGTGTAATATTATAGTGGTTTATTTTAAAAAGTAATGGTGATATGAAAGCTACATGGCGAGTAATCAATGATGTTTTAAAGAATCATAGGTCAAAGACTGGTATTTCACAACATTTTGTAAAGGATAATGATGAAATTCATGATGACAATGAAATTGCAAACGGATTTAATCAATACAGGTAGTCCCCGACTTTTGAGCGAGTTCCGTTCCTGCGAGGTGCTCGTAAGATGAAAATTCGTAAGTTGGAACACGAAGCACATGTTCTCGTAAGTCCGGATTTTCGCTCGTAAGTTGAAACATTTATGCTAGCGCTACTACGAACACTCGTTTTTCATCAAAAACGTTCAGTTCATAAACATGGTCGGAAACGTGTTTCCAAATGGGTAGCTAACACACTTTCATCTAAAAACACAAAAAAGTGCTGTATTTTTTACAAATTTACTACTCGTTCGCCAGCTCGTAAGTCTGGAACCTCGTAAGTAAGAGCGCTCGTAAGACGGGGACTACCTGTACTTCGTGAATGTTGGATCAAGCCTTGCAGATAAAATACCTAAGGTAAATAATACAGTGAACCATTCAATTATTAGCTGTGTAAATATTATTTATTTTAAGGAAATTGACAAAGAAGAAATAATGTAGTTAAAACATTTTCAGACAAGAGATCAAAAGACTGGGTTGATATGGACATGAAGCTTGTGAAGGTTATGAGTAATATTATTGAGCCATTTGCATATACATGTAATATATGTAATTTATCATTTTAAACAGGAAATTTTCCAGAAAATATGAAAATAGCCAAAGTAATACCTCTTTTTAAAGATGGTTGGTGATAAAGGTATATTTAACAATTATAGACCAATATCCCTATTGCCAAAGTTTTCAAAAATTTTAGAAAAATTATTTGTGCTAAGATTAGACCAATTCATTGATAAACAAAATATTTTGAGTAACAGTCAGTATGGATTCAGGAAAAAAAAAACTCTACGTCAATGGCTATCATGGAATTTATGGAACAAATAACTATTGCTGTTGATCAAAAACAATATTGTCCAAGTGTTTTTGTTGATTTAAAGAAAGCATTCAATACCATTGATCATACTATTCTCATTGACAAATTGAGTACAGTATCAGAGGACCAGCATTACAGTGGGAATCTAGTTGTTTGAAAAATAGAAAACAATTTGTGCAGATAAATGATGTAAGATCCAAACTTTGCAATATTACATGTGGAGTCCCTCAGGGTTCTGTACTTGGACCAAAGCCGTTTATTCTGTATTTAAATGACTTGGTTAGAAAGAACAAATTAGAAAGAGTTAGTCATTTTGTACTGCTGGTGAAAGATTATTATTGTTTAATCTGATTGTTTGAAAAAAGGGGCAGATATAATAAGATTTATTCTTCTTTCTGCTACCTTTCAATTTTTTACATTGTGTACGTATCATTAATGGGATTGTCTTGTATTGTATTTCTTTTGTAAAAAAATGAACAAATTTAATAAACATTAATAAACATTAAACATAAACTTGGTAAACGTGTCAGGACTCCTTAGGTGTATACTATTTGCTGATGATACCACTTTTTTTTTTTTTTTTGGGGGGTAAATACATTGAACAGATGTTTGAGCTGATGATGACAGAATTTGTTAAAATACAAAATTGGTTAAATAAATTATTGTTGAATTTAGATAAAACTAAGTACATGATATTCAGTTAAAAAAGGGAACCGTTAATGTTCCTTTTAAGATTGATGGTGCTGAGATCTGTCGTGTTAATAAGGTAACGTTTTTGGGTGTTATCATTGATGATAAATTAACGTAGAAACATCACATAAATTCTGTTAGGACAAAGATAGCTAAATCTAATGCAGTACAGTATTATAAAGCCAGGAACTTGTTAAATGACAAAGCTCTGTATTTGTTGTATAATACAATTATTGTTCCACACTTGATTTATTGTACTGTTGTTTGTGGTAAAGCTTGTAAAACATTTACAAAGCCTATTTTTTTGCTACAAAAAAGAGCTGTAAGAATAATCACTGGAAAACATTATTGTCACCCTTCTAACACATTATTTGATCAACTGAAATTTTTGAAGTTCCATGACTTGGTGGATCCTGGACGCCTCCCTGGTGAGGTGTTCCTGGCACGTCCCACCGGGAGGAGACCCAGGACACGCTGGAGGGACTATGTTTCTCGGCTGGCCTGGGAACGCCTTGGGATTCCCCCGGAGGAGCTGCTCCAAGTGGCTGGGGAGAGGGAAGTCTGGGCCTCCCTACTTAGTCTGCTACCCCCGCGACCCGACCCCGGATAA
>JBBPBX010003365.1:70844-83080 GCA_038048925.1 Garcialebias charrua
GGGAGACTGAAGTAAAAAATGCAAAAACAATGATTACATTTAAGAAAATGAGCAAAACTGGACTAATGCAAAAATATAAATGAAATACTGTTATGTATGTTGCTTTGTAGTTTGATAATTATGGTAAATAGTTTTTTTTTAAGTTACTTAAAGATGATTGTTGTTTGATTTGAATGATTGTAAGAGGGGGCAGATAAAATAAGATTTTTTTTCTTCTTACTGCTACCCTTCATTTTATTTATGTGTTGTATGAACTTACTTTGTTATATAGTTTTGTGTTATATTTTAAAAATGAATAAATTTGAGTAAAAAAAAAATATAAAAATCAAACGTTTGGTAATAAAGGTACAAAGAAAAAAACATTACTGAAAGGAATGCGTTATTTTATATGAGATTAAAAAAAGACAAAACAAAGGTTAATATTCAGTTAAACAACTACTTTTCTATGATGTGGATCCCCATGTGTCTGTTTAAAGCTGACTTACATCCAAACCTGTGTCCACAAAGATCACAAACAAATGCTTTCTGTCCAGTGTGAACTATCATGTGTCTGTTTAAAGATGACTTATGTCCAAACCTTTGTCCACAAAGATCACAAACAAATGCTTTCTGTCCTGTGTGAACTATCATGTGTGTGTTTAAATGTGACTTATATCCAAACCTTTGTCCACAAAGATCACAAACAAATGCTTTCTGTCCTGTGTGAACTATCATGTGTGTTTAAATGTGACTTCCGTCCAAACCTTTGTCCACAAAGATCACAAACAAATGCTTTCTGTCCTGTGTGAACTATCATGTGTGTGTTTAAATGTGACTTATATCCAAACCTTTGTCCACAAAGATCACAAACAAATGCTTTCTGTCCTGTGTGAACTATCATGTGTGTGTTTAAAGTTGACTTCCGTCCAAACCTTTGTCCACAAAGATCACAAACAAATGCTTTCTGTCCTGTGTGAACTATCATGTGTGTGTTTAAAGTTGACTTCGTCCAAACCTTTGTCCACAAAGATCACAAACAAATGCTTTCTGTCCTGTGTGAACTATCATGTGTGTGTTTAAATTTGACTTCTGTCCAAACCTTTGTCCACAAAGATCACAAACAAATGCTTTCTGTCCTGTGTGAACTATCATGTGTGTGTTTAAATTTGACTTCTGTCCAAACCTTTGTCCACAAAGATCACAAACAAATGCTTTCTGTCCTGTGTGAACTATCATGTGTGTGTTTAAATTTGACTTCTGTCCAAACCTTTGTCCACAAAGATCACAAACAAATGCTTTCTGTCCTGTGTGAACCATCATGTGTGTATTTAAATGTGACTTCTGTCCAAACCTTTGTCCACAAATATCACAAGCAAACGCTTTCTGTCCTGTGTGGACTATCATGTGTTTGTTTACATCACCCTTTTGGTTAAATATTTTTCCACAGTCTTTACAACTAAATGAGGTCTGTCTTGACAGTCTTTTCTTGACTGAGCCTCCAGTTTTCTTCACTTCAACACATTCCTTGACAACCAAACAACTTGAAGACGTCTCTGACTGACTCGTCTTGTGAAATTGTTTCCCATGCTCAGTGAAGCTGCAAGATTTGTTGACAGTGTTTACGCCTGACTCAGGAGCTCTGCTCTTCTTCCAGTCTTTGTCACCGTCTTCAGGTTCTGACCCAGAGTCTGATAAGTCTTTTAGCTGAGAGTCAGAGTCATTCACATCATCACCTTCATCATCCTCACTGACTTCAGTCTCTGAAGAGCTGCAATCATCTCCATAAGTATTTAGATCTGGGTTCCTGGTAGTCTCTGCTCCTCCACAGTCCTCTCCACCAGTTGATGCTTTCATCTGGTCAGCTGAACTGCTGGTTGGAAGATCTTCCTCTTTTACTTGGTGCTGATGAAGCTGTAAAAATAGACGTTTCTCTTCATCTTCCTCACTCTTCAAAGGAACAGCAGTGAATGCAAACCCGGGGTCATCAGTCTCTGTTTTCACACAAAACTGCTCTCCCTCTTGACTGGTCCACAGTTCCTCATCTTCCTCCTTTATGTTGAGGGTCTCTGGATCCTGTTGATCCATCCCAAGCATCTGTACTTCAGGAGCTTCTTTAATCAGAACCATCTGCTGAACATCTGCAGGGACCACAGAAAACGTGAACATCAGGCACAATTATAACTTTAAATTCACACATACAGCGATGCTTGAAAGTTTGTGAAGCCTTTAAAACTTTATAAATTTCTGCATAAAAATGACCTAAAACATCATCAGATTTTCACACAAGTCCTAAAAGTAGATAAAGAGAACCCAGTTAAACAAATGAGACAAAATATTATACTTGGTCATTTATCGAGGAAAATTATCCAATATTACAGGTAACCCCCGACCTACGACCCCATCGACCTGCGAACCACGGGACCTACGAACATATCATATTTAATAAAAATATGAATTTAAAAAAAAAAAAAAATTTTTTTTTTTTTTTTTTTTTTTTTTTTTTGTGTTTAAATGTTCTTAATTTCATGTGTACATCACTTTGTTGCAGCTCTGGTTGTTTTAAAGGCTTTATAAATAATAATTATGATAAAAAAGATCATTTCTGATCATTTTTGAGCAATTTTTGAGCAATATTGGGCAACAGGAAGTAGGTCTTCAGTTTACACGGTCACAAATTAATGTAGAACACCGGACGCTATTTTAGGTTCAGTCACTAGGGTCTCCGGTCACAAATTAATGTAGAACACCGGACGCCATCTTAGGTTAGCTGCCGAGAGTCGGACGAAGACTGGTGACCAGGATGGCTTCATATGGATTAATTACTAGCTGGAAACGTCTCTGTGAACTTTGTGGATGTCTCAAGCAGCAGCGGATTTATCGCCGATCGTGCCAGGCCGCCGTGCGAACACCTCCGGCCGGCCTGGCTACACCTCCGGCCTGGCTAGCTCCAGAAGCTAACACGGGAGCTAACACGGTAGCCGGCCGAAGACTGGTGACCAGGATGGCTTCATATGGATTAATTACGAGCTGGAAACGTCTCTGTGAACTTTGTGGATGTCTAAGGCAGCAGCAGAAGCTGCAGATTGATCGCGCCGCCGCTCCAACACCAGCTCATGGCTTGGCTAGCAGAAGCTAGCCAGCTAGCTAACACAGGTCTGGAGCGGCTGCGGTGGTTCACTGGCCGGCCGGCGGGGCTGCTAGGCCCGACAACAATCAACGCATGGCAACCTAAGATGTCGGCTTTGACCATCTCAAAGTAAGAAAATATATTTTTATTTATTCTGTAAATGTGAATAGCAATGTTTAACATTACAGTACACTACTGTACATGATTAAATGTGCGCACGCTCCGTTAGCATGATAAATAAGGGTTGAATGAATGAATGAATGAATAATTTTTTTTTAAATATAATTTTCACCCCCTACCTACGAACGGATCGAGCTGCGAACGGTTCTTAGGTCCCAAACTCGTTCGTAGGTCGGGGGTTCCCTGTACATGATTTTTCCTGAGATTTGTCAAGCTGTTTTATCACTAATGCACAAAAATAAATTAAATATTGACGAGAGCATGTAGTGTTCACATGAACTAAGTTTGAATTTACAGGTAACCCTCGAGGTACGACACCTGCGACCTACGGCAACTCAGACTTACGATTTTATCATATTTAATAAAAATATGATTAAAAAAAAAAAAAATTTATTTTTTTTTTTTTTGTGTGTTTAAAAGTTATTAATTTCATGTGTATAGCACTTTGTTGCAGCTGTGGTTGTTTTAAATGGCTTTATAAATAAAGTATAAATATTAATTTTACGTTTTGATTAGAAATTTATCGTATTATGCAACTTCCGGTTTCCGCTCGCCACTTCCGGTTGCCATTTTACAACTGTACTGCGGTCAATGGAGCTCCAGAGTCTACTGTCAGCTGGCTCCGTGTGCCCGATCAGGGTTGCCTCATACGGATAAATTAGCTGGAAACACTCGGTCAACTCTGTGGACGTCTCAGGTCCGGAGGAGCAGCCGCGGATCGCCCCGCGATCGGCGGCCACAACGCCGCCCGACATGCTAACGACAGCAGCTAACAAAGCAGCTAACACAGGCGAAGACACCGAGCCGACATGCCGCGGAGGATCCATCTGCGGCCGGGAGCTCGCCGCAAATGTCCGCCTGGCAGTCGGGGCCACCGGCTCAAAGTAAGACATTATATTTTTTATTTATTGTGCAGTTCTGTGCGTGTTTATGGCCTTAGTATGTCTGCTTGTTCAGTCTCATGCCATTAAATATGTGTGCGGCGCTCCGTTAGCGGTATAACCGCGACCTATGTCAGAAACGCGGACCTACGACAGGCATGTGTTTTTGGTCCGCGAGGTACGACAACATCGACCTAAGTCACACACGTAGGTCCCTATCCCTGACGTAACTCGAGGGGTTGCTGTATATTCATCCATAGGCATCGTGAGACAAACTGCCTCAATTGTACTCTTCAATGTCTGAAAGTAAACTAACAACTTGTAAATGTTACCAATAAAAACAACATATTTTGCTTATTTAGAACAAATTATAGTCATACCTGCAAACTCAGAAAGGATGAAAAAGATGACAAACGTTGCCCCCCCCTCCCCCACACAAAAGATTTTGTAATTTTGTAACTTTTTTTAACATGCTTCAGGTAAAAGTCATTTACTAACCTAATTTAATGAGAACATTCATAAATAGGAAAGATTGTGTCAACCAAAAAAAATAACAAACAACAACAGCAGCAAGTCAAATACAGCAGAACATTTTGCTAACAGTCAAAACTCATTTCTTAAATGTTTTGCCAGAATTTTTTTAATAAAGTAGATGCCATTTCCTGCATTTTTTTAATAAAGTAGATGCCATTTCCTGCATTCTGGTGTATTTTAACAAGTTGTTAAACATCTATGTTTACCTACATGTAAACACTTGATTCAATAACTATTTTAGAGACATCTAACAAAATAAAGTCAGGTCCTGTGGACAGATTAAAAAATTATTGAAATTATTGATCATGCATCAGAATATTTTAGAGACACCTCATTCAATTAGTTCATATATGCATCCTGTTTTTAAACTCACTCCTGTGGCTAAGATAATTACATTAATGTGACAATTTATCACAGTGACTTTAGGGGTGCAAATGACTGTTATTTTGTTAATTTTTTATTTAGTTTTATTTGTAACACAACATGCCATTTTACTAAACTATGGTGACACTCAACTGCAAGTATAAAAATAAGAATATTAACTTTACCCAATGAACAGGTGACATTTTAATAACCACCAACAGTGAATTTAGGAGGGGCTTTTTACAGTTTTCTGATTTAGTGATAGACTCATAACAGCAGTCATTGATTTTAACTATTTTACTTTCCAGACAATTACCTGGGCTCTTTCTCCTCTACAGCATAAGGAAAAAATTGCTCTTTAATGACTTTTGACTATAGGAAAAAATAAATTTATTAACATAACCCAATTAGGACATACAAAAAAAATGTCTAGTCAAAAAATCAAAATCAAAAAAGGAGTTCAATACAGAGCAGATACACTGACATTATGTTTTCTCACTTTTTCTCACTTTGGAACGGAACAAATGTGGTTTAATGTAGAGACTTACTGATGCTGTCTCTTCATTCACACCGTGGTGAAGTTAGTTTACGACTCCGTCATGTTTACGTTTCATCAGCGTGGTTCTCGCGTGTCGTGTCGTCACTTTTCAAAGCTGCACATCGCGCAGCTTTTTTTTTTATCTTTATGAAGCGTCGAGCTCCCACACTTTGAAGGACTTGGTTGAACAGTTTTGTCTGCGTCTGTCATTTGTAAACTTGTCTTAATTTCCTTTGAAAACACCGCTTCTGCCCTGCTTCCGCCTTCTCCCTCACCCTGTTCAACTCGCGCTGCAGTTTTTTCTTTTTTTACTGTATTCAGTTCAAAGATTTTGTTGTTGGCTCCTCCCCCCGCCCACACTATTGTCTGTCCTGAGACTGTGATTGGCCAAAGGACACGCTCCAACAAAGATATTTTATTGTCGACAGATGCCTTGTTGTTTCTTGAAATCCAGTCAGTGGGAAATGATGCCTTCTAATCTGTCACGGGTCTGACACCCCCCCACACACCGAAAACAAAAACTCATCGGATCTACATGATTCATGTAAATGATATACTGTATTTTGCTTTGAAAACGGCAATTTTTGCCAAAAGGTGACTAGTTTGCAGGTTTGCTTGGCATGTTTTCAAAATAAATGTTTTTTAAGTCTTTATTTTTTTTTTTTAAATGTGCATCGAAAAAAAAAAACCCAACCCGAACCGAGCCCTCCTTGAAACTGAACCAAATCGAAATGTGATTTTAGCGTACCATTACACCCCTATGTTCTACAGTCAGCCTGAAGTGAGACTGGTCACTTGAAACCAATGTTCCCTCTAAGCTGCGCACGTGCGCAATTGCGCACTGCCCGGACATTCTCTGCGCACAATAAAATCTTTGCGCGCATCCAAATTAACTCGACAGCCTGCCGGTCCGCCTCAACCTAAAATTATTGATGGACAGCGATTACATCCAATCACATTGAAGCTCACGTTGTTTTTGACCAATCAGAAACTGGAAGGCGGGTCTTACAAGCAAGCATGTTTGTCTGCAGCTTCACAGTCAGATCATGCAGAAGTCAAGGAGTTTGTCACACACCGGGACAGGTACGTGCCAATCTCGTTGTTAGGTCAAGTAAAATCAGAGGTATGATAAATAATCCACACCACGTCTTTTATCTGAATAAAGTCAAATATCAACCACGTTACAGTGAGAAGCTGCACACTCGCGCACGCACACACACACACACACACACACACACACACACACACACACACACACACACACACACACATGCACATACACACGGCTGAACACATACGGTAAACAATCCCCATCTTTTCTGAAGGAGGAAGTTATCTGTCAAGCACCAAATCTTCAGGAAAAATAAGAAAAAGATGCAGAAGTTGAACGGAGGTCAGTGCACAATAAAGTCACGTGATAAAGTCAGTGAGAGCGGGGTGATGAAGAGGAAGATGGTTAGAAGAGGAAGAGCAAAACGAGACCAGGTCTACAGAGGAGGAGGTCCAGAACAGAACCAAGCATCAGTTTCTGAGCTCTGCAGATGTTGACCCAGGGACCAAGGAGGAAAATACACTGAACTTACAGTAAAATAAACATTTTGTCAATAAAAAAATAATACAGTAATGTGGAGATTTTAAACAAAAACCCTACAAGCATTAAAATAAAAATCATCTAAATTAGATACTGTATATTTATTTGAGGCTGACAGTTTAATTAAGAAGGTTGATTTTCCCTCTGAGGAACATGAATAAATAAAGTTAAAGGGTTAAAACCTCTAATTCAAATAAAATAATAAAGTCTGTAGTTAAATAAAACTGGTTTTTGAGCTGCATGCATTCAAAGTCAAAGTGAACTTTATTGTCAAAACTGCAATATGTACAGGACATACACAGGATTGAAATTGCATTTCTCTCAGTCCCTCGGTGCAACAGTAACCATTTAAACACTAAAACACTGAAACATTTAATAAACATAGCATAAAATGAAATAAAAGTGTAATACTGTCCTGAGTTTTTGCATAGTAGTTTTTGCATAGTAGTACAGGTAGTATGAAAGTATGAAAAGTTACACCAACACTGAAACACTAAACATTTAATAAACATAAGCATAAAATAACGCAAGTATAGCCGTGAATTCCTGCTTGATGTCGGAAAAACTGCTCATTTGGAAATAAACAGCGAACTCCAGGAGAAGCTAAATGAGCTCGAGGAGGAGTTACGTGAGCTTCGTGACTGCGAGCTGCTCTGGAAGCCAGCCCCGAGCTTCCCTTCATCGCGCCCGCCGTGGAAGTACCACAAGCGGCGTGACGCTTCACCGAGCCCGCCATGGAAACGCCACAAGCGGTGTGACAGGAAACAGAAGCGGGGTAAACGCGGAGGTATCAGAGCTAGGCTAGCAGCTAGCCCACACAGGCCGGCTATTCCATCCATGGTTCTGGCTAACGTGCGCTCCTTGGACAACAAATTGGATTATATACGCCTGCTACGAACGACACAAAAGACTGTGAGAGACTGTTGTGTGTTTGTATTCACGGAAACGTGGCTTAACAACAACGTTCTGGACCACGCTATTCAGCTGGAGCAGCTAACATGCTACAGAGCGGACCGAGCTTTCATCAAGGGAGGTAAGACTCGCGGAGGCGGGCTCTGTGTTTACATCAACAACGCATGGTGTCGTGATGCTGCTGTGGTCTACAAACACTGCTCACCTTTTGTGGAGTTTATGACTATTAAATGCAGACCGTTCTATTTACCGAGGGAGTTTACAGCTGTTATGATTGTTGCTGTATATATCCCTCCAAGCTCCAACAGCAAAGATAGAGGTGAGGCACTAAATGAACTATATGTGCACATCAGTGAGCAACAAACAGCCCATCCTGATGCTTTTCTCATCACGGCTGGTGATTTCAACCAAGCAGATTTAAAGAGTGTTCTTCCAAAAACATACAGAAACATAAACTTTGCAACAAGAGGAAACCACACCCTGGACCAGGTTTACACCACCATGAAAAATTCCTACAGAGCCATCCCCCTCCCCCACATTGGTGCTTCTGACCATATCTGTGTTATGCTAAAGCCAGCATACAGGCCACTGGTGAAAGTCACAAAACCAGTCCGCAAGCAGATACGAGTGTGGCCAGAGGGGTCTTCAGAGGCACTCCAGGACTGTTTTGACACCACAGATTGGAGTATGTTCAAAGAAGCTGCTACCACAAACAACACCACATGTCTCCAGGAGTACTCAGACACTGTATGTTCATACATCACCAAGTGCATTGATGATGTAACCAACCTTAAAACCATCACTGTTCGGGCTAACCAGAAGCCATGGCTGACAGCTGAGGTTCACAGACTCATGAAAGCCAGGAATGCTGCCTTCAAAGCGGGAGATCAGGTGGGCCTGAGGGCAGCCAGAAACAACCTGGACCGGGGCATCAGAAAGGCAAAGAGGCAGTATTCTGGGAAAATAGCTCACCGTTTCAAGGACAGCAGGGATACACGCAGTCTGTGGCAGGGAATACAGACCATCACAAACTACAAACCACCCCCCCAGACCTGTGACAGCTCAGCCTCTGCGCTGAATGAACTGAATGAGTTCTTTGCTCGGTTCGAGGCAAGTAACAGCACACCAGCACATAAACTCCCCCCCTCTCCTGATGGCCAGGTGCTGACGCTGTCCTCAGACAGCGTAAGGCGATCATTCATCAAGATTAACGCCCGGAAGGCCTCTGGTCCTGACAACATACCTGGTCGTGTGCTGAAGGACTGTGCAGGGGAACTCGCAGCGGTCTTCACGGACATCTTTAACATCTCACTGAGCCAGGCCATCGTCCCCACCTGTTTCAAAGCCACCACCATCATCCCTGTCCCAAAGAAGGCAACGCCCGCATGCCTCAATGACTATCGCCCAGTAGCACTCACCCCCATCCTGATGAAGTGCTTTGAACGGCTAGTCATGAAAAGCATCACATCTGTCCTCCCTGCCTCCCTGGATCCCTTCCAATTTGCATACCGACCTAATCGCTCAACCGACGATGCCATCTCCTCTGCCCTCCACACAGCTCTCACACATCTGGACACGAAGGACTCTTATGTTAGAATGCTGTTCATCGACTTCAGCTCGGCATTCAACACCATCATCCCCCAACAGCTCATCCATAAACTGGACAGTCTGGGGCTGAACACCTCAATGTGTAACTGGCTGCTAGACTTCCTGACCGGGAGACCACAGACAGTACGGATCGGGAATAACACATCTAGCACCATCTGATAAGTCTCAATCTGGTCATCTGGACAGTTTCTTTCCAGATGACCAGATTGAGACTTATCAGATTTGATACCTGGATTATTGAGTATGAACTTTCTTATCTAGCACCATCACATTGAACACAGGGGCCCCACAAGGATGTGTGCTGAGCCCCCTTCTATTCACCCTGCTAACACACGACTGCACACCATCGTACAGCTCCAACCACTTCATCAAGTTTGCGGACGACACAACAGTGGTGGGTCTCATCAGCAACAACGATGAGACGGACTACAGGAACGAGGTGAGCCGCCTGGCCTTGTGGTGCGGACACAACAATCTCACTCTCAACGTGGAGAAGACAAAGGAGATTGTTGTGGACTTCAGGAAGAAGGATGCCCAACATGCCCCTCTGACCATCAACAGCACCGCAGTGGAGAGAGTAGACAGCACCAAGTTCCTGGGAGTGCACGTCTCAAAGGACCTGTCCTGGAGCAGGAACACTGCAGCACTGGCAAAGAAGGCTCACCAGCGTCTCTACTTTCTCCGCAAGCTGAAAAGGGCTGGAGCTTCAACCCCCATCATGAGCACCTTCTACAGAGGTGCCATAGAAAGTGTCCTGACCAGCTGCATCACTGTGTGGTTTGGTGCATGTACTGCATCCTGCCGCAAGAGCCTCCAGCGCATTGTGAGAGCAGCTGAGAAGATCGTGGGCACCTCCTTGCCCTCACTGCAGGACTTACACAGCAAACGCCTCACTCGGAAAGCCCACTGCATGGCAGGTGATCCCACACACCCACTACACAGCTGCTTCAGACTGCTGCCATCAGGGAGGAGACTGAGGAGTCTCCAGGCTCGAACCAGCAGACTGAGAGACAGCTCTGTTCATCAGGCAGTCAGGATGCTAAACACTCTGCCTGCTCTGCCCCCCCTCCCATTTGAACTGCCTTAACACTAAAACTTTCTCACACATTACCACACAACACAAAGATTTTAACACTGGACTCTGTGTCATCAAACGGGTTATTCACTAAACTCTCGGTCATGTGCTCATACAGTTTGCACTACTTCTCATACTTGCACTAATGTTTGTATTACATCACTGCCTATAATCATAATACTGTTTACATTCTCTGTTTACATTTATTAATACTGTTTACTTTTATTACTACTGCTTACATGTAATTACTACTGTTTACATTTACACTACTCTAATATCTACACCACTGCTGATACATATACAGTGTGCTCTGAACGGTCTTATTTAGGGATGCCCAATGTGCCTTACTGCATATGCCACTTTTTGCCTCTATAACAACATCAACTACTACCTCATACATATACTGTGTACATTAACTCATACGCTGCTTTGCCACTTTGCAAATGTCAATGCTAGAAACCTTTAGTTTATTTTAGTTATACTTTTTATACTCTTTTTTTTATACTAGTATGCAAAAACTCAGGACAGTATTATGTTCATTAAATGTTTAATGTTTTAGTTTTAGAGTTGGTGTAAATTTTCATACTCTTATACCACTATGCAAAAACTCAGGACAGTGTTAGTTTTACTATTTTATGCTTATGTCTATTATTATATGTTTCAGTGTTTCAATGTTTAGATGTTTACTGTTGCACCGAGGGACTGAGAGAAACGCAATTTCGGTCCTGTGTATGTCCTGTACAGTACATATTGCAGATCTGACAATAAAGTTGACTTTGACTTTGACTTTTGAAAATGAAATAATAAAAATTATTAATTCAGCTGGGAGTTGCAAAATCACTTATATTGAAAGCAAACTCATGGAAGTTGCTGCTGTAATCTGATTGTTTTAATAAGCCATGTAACTTTCTATGATCCCAGATTTAGAACAGGTGTGTGGATAGTGCGCACATCCAGATGTTGCTCATAGTGGTCCTCAGTGTGCTCAGAGAGCTTGTGAGTATGCTCAGACACATGAAAAATTAGAGGGAACATTGCTTGAAACTAAGAGTTTTGTTTTAATATTAATGGAAACTTCAGGGAAAATAATTTAACATTCTTTGTTTGTTTGTTTATTGTTTGCATAAAAAGAAACAACACACGTAAAAGAAAAGTTAAAAAAAAATGTGCAGGAGAGGTCATAAAAACCCTAATTGGGCTTACAAGCGCACCCCCCCTTCTAAAAAAAATCAAGAAAAAAAATCATAAGAGCTTTATACATAAACTTACATCTTACTTTAAACACACACAGTTACATACTAAAGCAAAAAATAATAATTGAAATTAAATAAATTTAAATTGTCAAAAAATATTAAAATTATAAATAAAATTTAAAAAAAATGTGTTATAAAATCTATAAAGTTTTTTTAAACTTTCTTTTGAATACAGATAATGTTGTACATGTTTCA
>JBBPBX010003366.1:7267-17979 GCA_038048925.1 Garcialebias charrua
AAATCATCAAAATGTAAAGTGAAAAATGTATCCACCCATCTACAAGTATTTTCTTAATGCATTTCTCCTTTCTGGGTCACAAAGATCTGCAACCTATTTTTTGCAATCACTTGGCGAGAGGTGGGGGACACCCTGGACAGGTTGCATGTCCATCACAGGGACACATCGAGACAAACACCCATTCACTTGCTCACCTAAGGACAACTCAGACTCACCATTTAACCTAATATGCATGTTTTTGGTCTGTGGGAGGAAACTTTAGTATGTGGAGAAAACCTACACATGCACAGGCCAAACATTTAATGCAGGAGAAACAACAGCTCTAATACTGTGCTGCTGTGTCACCATAAAAATAAAATTCTTTTGTAAAAAGTTATAACTTTGTTTACTTGGACAATAATCAAGACTGAACCATTTCACATGGATCACAGATTATATTAGTCTCAAACACTGACAGAGATTTCTGCAACATAACACATTTTTTTACATGGACTGGCAAACAGTAAGTCCAAACTTGAACTCCAGTGAGGACTGAGTGTTTTTTAAACGCTGTACTTTTACAAGCTGGCAGCTAGCAGTTAAGTAAGCTGGCAGTTGTCAGCCAGCACTTCATCAGAAACACTGCAAACCAATGAGGAACAACACGTCATTTGGACAACCTTTCTTTCTGTTTAATGCTTCAAAGATTGTATTAGTTTGATGACATCAATTGAATAAGTGAACTGAATTCAAGACTTTTAATTTTCAGATGAAAAAAAAATGTCTCAAAGGCCACTGAACACTAATTTATACTTTCCTTCTCTTTCACACACTTTTGTTGTTTTGTTTTCATTTCTAATACTTCATGTATGTGTATTTTTAAACTATTGTTCTTTGGTCAGTTTTTCTTTATGTCTAGCTTTTACAGTGTTATGGCCTGAGGTCATGTATGTTGAGTGACACAATGTACTTGCAGTTGATTGCTGACCCAGCTGTGCTGTGGCCCATCTGAGATTGGCTTCTTCACCTCCAGACTCCTTCCCTAGGGAGGCCCATCTGCATCCTGGTTGGCTTCTTCACCTCCTGCTCCTCCAATCACAGAAGAGTTCTGCCTATTTAAGCCCAGTTCTCGTGCCAGTCAGGGTGGTTACAGCTCGCCATTTTGTATGGTTTCTTTGGACTTGAAAATGTTTGGCTTTGGCTAACAGTTAATTCCTGCAGATGGAGTTGTTTGCTAGTGTTTATAACCTTCTGAAGGCAATCAGAAGGCTTACTAGATTGCTGTAATTCTGGATCAATTTGTTTTGAGGCTTTACTCAATTGTTTAACATTCATTTTGTTATTCCTTTTTTTTTTTTTGGAAGATATAATGGTAACATCTTTGTTAATTGGTACTTTGAATGCACAGCTGTTTTTGCTTAAATTTGGTTAACTGACTAAATAAATAACTATGTTTATATAAAAAAAGGGGGGGGGGTTCAGATCCCGGACGAGCCCCCAATAATGTTTTGTCCCGGCTCAGCCATACATAAGTATGGTAGTTTTAGTAGTTTATAGCTTTTTCTAAACACCCAAGATGGAACAATGACTATAAACCACCCAGTAAATAGAAGTTCTATACAAAAAACAAAATATCTGATGTGTAACGTATTTTTATACATTTTATTTTCCAAATAAAAATAAAGACTAAATAAAGTATTTTCAGGGCATGTTGATGAATACTTTACACAGTGCTTTGACTCTGGAAGCATCAAAACTACAATTTGGCAAAACAGTAATATAGAACATTGTTTTGTTTCTATAAACTTGTGAAAAAACTGTCACATCAAATGTGTGATATCAGCACTAAAGAAGAGCTTTTATAATTTGTTTTTGTGTGTGTGGAAGGAGGTGATGGAGGATTGTTCTGGATAAAATCTTTCCACTAATTTAAATAAAGATGATATAATGTGATACATATTCCTCAAAGAAAACACTTTATATAGACTGTCTTCATTAAAAAATAACCATTTTACAACACACTAATTTATTGTACAATGTTACACTGTAAGTTCACATCTCCTTTTGAATATCGGATTTCAAGTCATTTGTTAAAAACTATAGATGAATACATACAGACACATGTTTCAAATCATTATTATTATTATTATTGTGAATGAAACATGTTTTTGCACCACTTGCCTGCAACACACTCATCTACTTCAGCTTGTGTGTGATATGGACACACGGAAGTTACAGGATGATTGAATGATCAGTTGTCATGGAAAATGTATTAACATGAATGGAAAGGAAAGCAAAACTTTATTTCTTTCATGTAAAGCATTTGTCTAATGCTGGAAAATAACACCTTGTTTTGTTTGGCTGTATTAATTTGACTTATAGTCCTTCAACATAAAAACCAGCCATGACACAGCTCTAATCTGTCCAACTCACAATTTGGACTGAATGCCTAACAGGTCCACTTGAGTGTGAACAGAAAATGATAAGGGCTCGTGATAAGATGGGACAGAGAATCTGCCGAGACAATACAATAGCTGCACTGAGCAGGCTCACGGTTACAAAACCCCATCTGTTATCACCTTTATTCTTCATACAGCATATATCTGATTGAATTAATGTCCTCTCCTTTAAATGATAAAACAGCTTTTATGTGGCTCATACAAATCAGAAAATAATTTTCTGACACAAAGATATAAAGGCACTTGTGGATAGCTTTTACATGTTTTTATTTTATTTTTTATCCACATAAAAGGCAGCCGTTGTGTCAGAGTCAGAGTCAGAGTCAGAGAGTCTTTATTGTCATTTGCACCGCATGTAGTACATGTGATGAAAACGAGATTATGTACACAGGGTCCCAGTTACATCCAACAACAAATGCAAGAGAAAAACAATAATAACATCTAGGATTAACTAAGAGAGACATCAGCTAGTAATACACTAAGCCCTAATGTTGTAGAAAAACATCATCTGTGTGATTTAATGTTATAGCCAGTATAGGAGGCCAATATATTTTTTCCCCTGCTTTGTTGTCAATGTACAGAAGTGTATACATATTTAGTAAAGTATTTCATAGCTAAAGTGAGACGTGTGCGTTTCCCTACTAAGATCTATTACAACCGGTTTGGGTGCATGTTTTCTGTGCATAACCAAAACGCGTGCTGCAGATGCCCTTAAACCAAGCCTTGTTACTCTAAATACATGTTATGCTGGTTTAACGGTGCTTTCTCAAACGTCTCTGGCACACTATCTCTTACTCATAGCTTTTTCTTGAGAACTACACTATATAAATCCTAGTCCTGAAATGAATCACACACATACAGCATTATGCGTGTCCAAGTGTGATTTGCATTGGATATTATCAGACTTTGAGCATCCATGGGGGTATGTAAAGTAAGAATTTGTGTTCATCAGGCAGTGGTCTGTTAGGAAAATAAGGCTTAGTTGTAGAAGATTTGCATATGGAGTAACTGTACATTTACTTTCAGTTTTCCACATAAAGTACCCCCCCCCCCCAAATACAAGGCTTCTAGATTGACCCAAGTAAACTCAATATTTGATTTGAGCTGACATTTTACCATTTTACAATTTACAGCTACCTTTTCTTGACCTTTCAATATAAAAGTGTCCAAAACATAATGTGTTTCATGTGGCTGATACATGAGTCATATGAAACAAAGGCTCTATGGTGAATATTTAATGATTTCCAATGGTGCTTAAATTTTGCCTCATAAACGGCACTCAGCATTCCCAATTTCAGTCATGATAAAAAATGAAAATAAAACTTTACAGAGTGGTTTTAACTACTTAAAAAAAAGAAAGAAGAAGATGACTACTACATTTGATTGTGTATACACTTGAATTGAAAAGCAAATATAAACCAGAACAAGTAGAGCTTTGGAGAGGCGAAAACATTTGATTGCTACACTGTATATGAGAGCATTAAATAGAAACAACAGACTATGATGACCATGTCTGAGCTGTAGCTTGTTTCACGTCCAACAACAATATGACAATCAGCAGCTGTGATTTCAACAAAATTACATGCACTACCGGTAATTGGTTCCATTTACCCTCAGACTCCTATTTTTGTAATTTCCTAGCATCATCAATGAAATTTAAAAGAAGCTCTCCTTCAAGAAGAATTATTGTGTGAATGTTTATGAAGCATTCACACTATTGTGATCCATTTTTTTTCATACGTTTTTTGGAATCTTTCTCATGACAGAATCTTTGTGCTATTTCAACATATATCAAAACGTTCAGCTCATTCAGGAGAAGGGTGCTGTGACGTTTGGTATTGGTACAACCTTAGATTTTTGAAATATTTAGCCTTTAATGCCATTTTTTTCCTCAGAAAATGAAATGAGCTCATTTTACATCCTTCAAATTTTTAGATGTGTTTACAACCTTTTACTGCTCTTTTCACATTTGGTTCTAGTTCAGCTTCTTTCAGCTTCTTTGTACAAATTTAAAGATTTTTCAGCTAATTTCTTTTATTTCCCAACTGTTTTGTGCTCCTTTAAGATTATTTTTGCTAACTACATAATTTTTGTGCTTCTTCTTTCTGTAAACCTCATTTATGCAAGTTTCAGCTTTTTCTGCTATGTCGGCTACTATTTAGCTACTGTTATGCTAATTTTAGCTTTTTCAGCTAATTCCACATTTTTTGCACTCATTTAAACTTTGTGCAGCAAAAATGTGCTCTCTCTACTTCCTTCTGGTAATTTAAGCTTATTTGTGCTTTTTTTTGTTACTTTCAGCAATTTGTTGCTAATTTCAACTTTTTTGAGATAATTTCAATTTCTTAGTGCACATTTCTGCATCTTTAAGCCTAATTGAACAAACATGTTCTTTCTGCTTTCTTCTGCTAATTTAAGCTTGTTCTATTTTTCAGCTACCCTTTTTAGCTAATTTGGCTGTTTTCAAATAAATTCAAGTTTTTAGTGCTGATTTATGCTACTTTTAGTCAAATTAATTAATTTCCGCTTGGTGTGCTCCTATAAGCTTATTTCAGCTGGTTTAAGTTGAGGCTAACCTGTATAAATAAAGGTTGAATGAATTTCAGCTACTACAAAGTATTTTGCGTTTTAGCTTTTTCAGCTAATTCCATTTTTTTTCCCAATAATTTCAACTTTTTTCAGCCTAATTCAGCAAATAAGTGCTCTCTCCACTTCATTTTTTTGTTAATTTAATCTATTTTTAGCTAATTTTATTGTGCTAATTTCTGCTTATAAACCTAATTCAGCAAATGTGTACTGTATGCTTTCTTTTGCTAATTTAGTTTTGTTCTGCCATATCAGCTACATATCAGCATGTTTTTTGTAGCTAATTTTAGCTATTTTTCAGCAAGTCGTTCTGCAATAAGCAATCGCATTGCATTTTCACGGGAAAACAATTGCTCCAGTCGTGTTTGTCTTTCAAAAATCCCATCAGGATCTGTATGTTATTTTCTATCATGGCTCTGAGTTGGATTTTACTCACATTATTATTACACTGACGTTTGACATTAAAAAAACTTAGATAGAAAAAATAAAAGTGGTGAACTGGATGAATTGTAAAGCCATCTGCAAAGATAATGACACAATGAGGGGTCAATGAATGTCACTCTATGTAAAAGAGGGTCAAAAGCCAGATAACTTGGAGAGAAGATTAGATGTGAATTTGCTTGTGAACACAGGGCAAAAGACAGAACCCTTTTATTGGCACTGCTTTTATCTCGCAGCCAATCAAGGCACAGTCGTTTGTCAGCTGTCTGCAGGAACCAGCTCGAGCACGCAGTGGCAAACAATTAACCAAGTGGCATTTCCCACAGTTGTGATAAACCAAAATCAAACAGCAGTATCTATAAGTGCACAGCTTTTCAAGGTTATAACAGATTTAAAACTTTGTCTTTGGTCACAGTTGGCTGTCAATGTTTTAAAAATTTGTGCAAAAGTTGCCATATTTTGCACAACAACTTGAAGTCTCAGTTTATCTGCTAATCTTGAACTACAATGATGCTTAAAGTTATATTACATACACATTTGTGTAATCGCTTTGTAACAATGACTTTCATGAAATAGAAAAGAAATTGCAAGTATACCTTTTTAACAATTTGATGAATTCACAGCACGAAAAAAGGCAAAGCAAGCTTTCAGTTTGCCGTGAATGTTGTTTTAGCCTAAATGCTGCACAGAGCTTAAAGAATACCATTTGATTTATTTAATTTTAATTTTTATTTATTTTCATCTTTACTCAGTGATCAAGCGTGTTTCCCAAAGGACACTTCACAGTTTTAGTGTCAAAACATTTAACATAGGCTACACCAGGCTGTCACATGCACTTTGACTGCTATGCAACATGTGTTCCTTTGGGACTTGGGAAAACAAAGAAAAAACATGTTCTGATAAACACTTCAAAAAACAACAACATTCCCTATGTTTTATGCTAGCTGTTTGACAAGTTGCAATCAATATTTTTGCTGTAAAATTCTGTGTAAACGCCTGCTCAAGTTTTGACTTAATAAGGTACAGTAAAAAACAACAACAACAAAAAAAACAGTGCAGTCTCGATACAGAGAATTACGTAAAAGATAAAAAACAACAAACAAACAAAAATAAAAAAACAGTGCAGTCTCGATACAAAGAATTACTTAAAAGATAAAAAAAAAAAACAGAAAAACAACACACTTACAGTTCAAATGCATTTATACATAAAATAAAGCAAATGAAAACTATCTTAAAACCAGCGGATTCCAGCTTGCTTAAAACACCACAACTATCCACAACAGAATGAAAACCAAAATAAATAAATGAATGTTTCACTTCTCTGTCTCCCTCCATCCCCTTGCATTCCTTCCAAACTTGTAAACCAGTCTGCGTCCATCTACTCGTTCTAGGATTTCCCTCTTGTAATAATATCTGTATCATAAACAGAGAAAATACATATTTAGAATAGTTTGAAACAGGTTAACAGGAAACTCCATGGTCTATAAAACAGGGCTATTCAACTAAACTGTTCAGGGGGCCACAGTTATTGAATGCCAATAGTTTAGGGGCCAGACATCCAGCAGGTATTATCATAAAGTAAGCTTTGTTTTATGGTTTAAAATCTAGTTTTATTTAAAAATTAAGCCATTGGTGGGCCGAACTGAGCTCACCCATGGGCCTGATTTGGCCCCCGGGCCACCAGTTGAATAGTCATGTTCTATAACAGGGGTGTCCAAACATTTTCAGACGTGGGCCAAAATCTGGATAATGAAAGGAGTTGCGATGCACAATAATGTGAATTAAATAAATAAATAATAAATGTGTACATAGTTTTATTTTTATAGTTTTTTTATTTATTTTTTTTATCAGCATGAACAATATTTTGGAGAAAGGACAAAATTTACTAATTTATGTGGTGGTTTTCTAAATTGTTGTAGATCCAAAACATTAAAATAATTTGCACTACTTCTCATATTTGCACTAATGTTTGTATTAAATTACGGTCTATAGTCATACTACTGTTTACATTTACATTTACACTACTGTTTACATTTACAGTTTACATTTATTAATACTGTTTACATTTATTACTACTGTTTACATTTATTACTACTGTTTACATTTACTTTTACTCTACTTTTTATATCTACACTACTGTTGATATATTCTTTTTCATAGCCTATTGCATATGCCACTTTACCTCTATACCAATATACACTACCTCATACATATACAGTACTGTGTACATATTCATATGCTGCTTTGTCACTCTATTACAAATGTCAATGTCAGAACCTTCATTTTATTTGATAGATATACTTATTATACTTTTATACTACTATGCAAAAACTCAGATATTATTACACTGTTATTATTTCATTTTATGCTGATGTTGATTTTTAAATGTTTTAATGTTTTAGTTTTTAAATGTTTACTGTTGCACCGAGGGACTGAGAGAAATGCAAGTTCAATCCTGTGTATTTCCTGTACATATTGCAGTTTTGACAATAAAGTTGACTTTGACTTTGACTCAAAAGCTTCATAAACAATTAGGTTTTGTTACATATTTTTTTTAATTTATTTATTTCATTTTATTGATTTATTGCCAACATATTGTATTAAACCTTATTTTGAGATTTTAAAAAATATGTTTTGATGTTAAATCTAAAAATTAAATAAAAAAATTATCAATAAAAGTGCAAAAGGTCAATCTCTTAAGATTATGGTCCAAAATATACCTTTCATTAAAATGCAGTTGTTGGCCACACAAAATCAAATGAAGGGCCACAAATGGCCCCCGGGCCACACTTTGGACACCACTGTTCATACGAACAAACTACTTTGTACAATACTCAGTTTAGTCAAAATAATTGCTCCATGGACTGTTCAGTTTTAAATTTACCAACGTTCTTAAATTGTTCTTTTTTTTTCTTCTGGTTTTGTAAATACTGAAAGTTGTGTGCAAGCTGAACACTATAGATATGAATTGTTTACTTACTAACAAAAAATAAACCAAATGGAAGGGGGTTGTATTATTTGGTGAAACATTCAGACAAAAAAAAAATTCTTCAAAAAAATCTATATCTGTGCCCAAAGTATTTTGAACAAACCTTTATGACACCTGCACATCATTCGAGGGAACTTGACATACAAATCCAGCTTAGTGGTCACAGTGACCCTGTGTTGACCTCGATGGTTTTGTAAAACTTAAGCTCATTAAATTGGCTCAATCCAAACCAAAGCTGTTACTAATGCCGTTGATTTTCTGAATAGCACATCAGTTTTGTTTATTTCAAATAAAAAAGAATGAATATGAACAAAAATATATTTGCAGTGATCAAATACTAATTTGTCATTGATAATTAAAAAGAAATTGAAAAGGTGTATGAACATTTGGGTTTAACATAAGTTAAATTTGTAATGTTGTAAAACTGCTAAACTCTTTCTTTCTTTTTTTTTCTCAAGTTGTACCCAAACTAAGAAAACATTTCTGATAATAGGCACAATATGATAAATGTGGCAATAAAACAAATCAAACAATAAAACTGTGTTTATTTAGCTGAAAATGTGCCAAATAGAATAAATACTCAGCCTGGGGAGAAATATTGATACGTATATTTTTGTATCTGTAATAACTTTGCTGTATTTTTCCCACATTACTGTATTTTATTTTATTCATGGGCGACCGTGGTGTAGTGGTAATGGCAGTCGACCCCTGATCGGAAGGTTGGAGGTTCGAATCCCGCATCCGCCCACCATGTGTCGTTGTGTCCCTGGGCAAGACACTTAACCCCAAGTTGCTCCCGGTAGGTCTGGATGGCGCCTTGCAAGGCAGGCTACCACTACTGGTGTATGAATGTCTGAATGAATGGGTGGATGGCTGTTATTGTAAAGCGCTTTGGGGCTCCTCACAGGGGGCTGGAAAGCGCTATATAAATAAGCTCCATTTACCATTTACTGTATGAAATCAAAACGCTAGGTTCATAGCAGCTTTATGGATTTACCTCATTGCACGACTTAGTTTCTCATAAGTCATGCTGCTGTTATTCTTCTTTTTCCCCCATAGCTGTGCCACAGCCTCAGACTTCAGGAATCTGAAGACGCCCTCCGTCCGATCTTCCCACTTGATCAACCCTGGGTTTCGCTCTGGGTTTATCAGAATGTCTCTGATGAACTCCCACAGGTGGGTTCCTCTCGGGTCTTTAGGGAGAGAATCAGGTGACAGTAGAGCCATGAATGTACAGAAATTAAGTTCAACTTTGAGCAAAAGGGTGTTTTTATTACTCACTGTGCTTTTTGACTGGGTGACTTCGACTGAAAGACCGCTTAATTTCTGAATGAGACATTAAAAAAAAATCAAAGATGGGTGAATTTTATTGATAATGTATGCAGCTTCAAAAATATTGTTTATATACATCATATTGTGCAGAGAAACATTATCTTACCAGGACTGGAAGGGGTGGGAGAGGCATCAGGGGCAAGTGAGTGAACTGAGGGATCATAGACCTCTACAAGAAACAAACAAAAGAAAAAAAAAGAAACGGTATTTTTTCCCAATAAAACTCACTGAAGTATGAATCTATTTACAAAGAGACATGATTAAAATACCTCCAGGTGGATAGCTGGCATCTGGAAATGGACATATATCTGCTGTAAAATAGGTATGTGTCACTAAAGACAGAACAAATAAAAAATAACTTACATACAGTATTGTTGATAAAATAGTTTCATACACAAATAAGGTTGTTTAGAACCTCTTACGTTCAGGTTTGAGTTCCAGTTGCCCGATGTCCACGTGATATTGCCCTGTGAAGGAATAATGAGGAATATAAAGCACAAATAAATCTTATCTATTATTTGAAAATTGATTATTGATGTTTTAACAAATTTAGTTCAACATTCCACACCAATAAACTAAATTCCTGCTAAATGCAATCATAGTGTCCAAGGACCTAAGTACACATAACAGAAAATCTTATTTATGGCAAATTAGGAAATGCTTTACAAAGTAAAAATTTATTTACATACATTGTGAAAGCCAGAATATTTTTTATTGTATATTTATATGTAGAAAACTCTGTAAACGAGTGGATAATTAGCTGACAAAATGGTTTTCAGATTTTCTCTCTCATTTTGGCCTTCAAAATAAAAGTGTAAAAAAACAGAAAAGGGTCAGAAAACACATTTTTATTAATTTTTTAATGCACTTTGTTGTATTATTTCAGTTCATCTAAAAAAAAAAGCGCTTGGGTTTCCCAGATACAC
>JBBPBX010003366.1:18763-28934 GCA_038048925.1 Garcialebias charrua
GCACTTTAATTTTCTCAGAAATCGACAGTGAGCCTTATAATAAGGTGTGCCTTATGTATTAATTCTGATTGTGCATAATGACCTTGATCCAATTTTATGTGTTTATTGTGAATGAGTTGAATAAAGTTTGACTTAGCTGGCTGTTATGTTTTGCTTAATGCACCTTAATGTGCCTTAATGCACCTCTTTTACATTTTAATACTTTTGTTTGTAACTAGGACCCTGTGTACACAATTTTGTTCCACCACATGTACCACCTGTGGTGGAATGACAAATAAAGAACCTTGAATCCTTGAATCCTTACAATCTGGTGCGCCTTATGTATGAAAACAGACCCGTTCATTGATATTGCACCTCATTTTTTATTTATTTAACCTTTCTATAACCTGGCAAATCGCATTGAGATCACAAATCTACTTTGCAAGGGAGGCCTGGTGCGCCTTATAATCCAAAAAATACGGTACGGAAAGCGTTGTCTTCTCAGTAAAACATCCACAGACAAATTGTCAATCTATATTCTTATTCTCAGTAGGAGTTTACTGAAAGGGCTGTTAGGGCATTTCTCTACTGGGAGTCCTTGTTTTGCGTTTCAGAGCTCTGGGCTCACCAGGTGAGCAATCCATCATTGCTAAACGATTTTCACTAAGTGTTCTAAGTTTATGGAGCTGGATTGTTTAATAGAGAGTAATAAAAAACCCTTAAGCAGAACTTTTTACAGTATTTTCTTCAAGCATTTAGAATATTATTCAGACAATTAAATCAATGATTAATGTCAGCTATGAGTCCATTTGTAATCCCATGAAAGGATACGGTGAGTTTCATTCTACGCGCTAACGCTCACCATCAGGATAGAGGCTGGCAGGTCCCCAGGTGGAGGTCAGCTGGCTGTCCAGGGTGGTGGATGGAGTTATGCTCATGTTGAAGATTTTACATGCGGATGTACCATGGCCCAGGTGCTGAGGGAGAAGAGCAGGTATATTATACAATGAATAGTTTAAAAAATTACATTTTTTAAAATAAAAGTTTGGCTTATTTATATTTCTTTTCACGCATATACACATCTGTCAACATGTTTGGGCACATTTCACTGTTTTAGCTGTGTTTCACATCCAGTCATTGATTAACATGTCTTTATTTCTGGATGCGCAGGATACACAACGCGTCTGAAGAATGTTCTCATTGTAAAAATGCAAACAAAGAAAACTGCTGGAGTCAGATCTACAAACATGGCTTATCCTTGGAAAAATGTTACTATGACAAAACATTCCAGTGATGATATGTCATAGGTGCTGCAGCCATTTACCAAGTTGCAAGGTCCAAGGTTCTTTTTTGTCATTCACATCACATGTGGTACATGAGGTGGAATGAAATTGTGTATCCAAGGTCCCAGTTGTACCCAGAAATAGTAAAAAATAAATAAAAAAAGAATATAAAGTATAAAAAGAAACAGCATACAATGATCTAAGATGCTGGTGAGTTGACACGCTAAACACTAATAATGTAATATATAATATATATATATATATATATATATGGTAAATGGAGCTTATTTATATAGCGCGTTCTAGCCCCCTATGAGGGGCCCCAAAGCACTTTACAATACCAACCATCCACCCATTCATACATCGGTAGCGGTGTATGAATATACATGTATATATATGTATACATACATACATACATGCATACATGCATATATATATAATTTAATTTTTTTCATGCTAACTTGCATGAAGACTTGGCGATTGTTTTAATGTCGGCTGTCCTTCCTACCACAGCCCTCTGTGTGGAGCAGAGAGCTGCCATGTAGTGTAGGGCACCCGGGGGAGCAGATGGTGCAGGTTAAGGGCCTTGCTGAATGGCCCAGAGTGGAGCAAATTAGGGTGCAGAGAGGTGTGGGTGCTTCACCTTTCTCACCCACATTTTGATGTTGTCAGTACCGGGAATTGAACCAGGGATCTTCTGATCACAGGGCAACCTTCTCTAACCTCTGTACCACCCCTCCCTCCACTAATAATGCACAATAATATGATATATAATTAACAATATAGGCATTTTTGAACATTAAGGTATTCAAATTTACTTTGGAAGACCTTCAAAATAAAATACTAAACCTCTAAATGACCACCATAATGTTCCTTAAATGCTTCAGGCTGTTACCAAGGTTAGAAAAAGTTGTTGCTAAACCAAGCAGGCACCAAATGTCAACTTAAAACTGCATTAATTAGTTGATATATTACATATGAATTACTGTTGCTGAAGCAACCCTCACGGAGCAATAAAACATGACAGTCATTCTTTACGGTTAAGAAGTTGCATAAGCAAACGTGTCTGTTGGGTTTTATTTTTTTAAATTAATGTTCATTTGTTTATACTCAATGTAAAACTGTTTTATTTGTGTCAGTGAAGGGATTCGTTTCAGAATGTTTGCCTTCAGTAAAAGCTCAAACAATTTATGCAACATTACCGTTTTCATAATGGCAGTCATATCTTCATGTGAGGTGATTTTTATCATCTAAATGAATGTACTGTCATTCTTAACAGTTACAGGTACTTTGAGATTTCCCCCTCCAGTTCTGCATATTGTAAATGTAAATTGTAAATAAAGACATGTTTCAGACTTAACTCAGCGTATATTTGCATGCAATGCAAATATGCTGCTGTTGAAGTTCACAGGCTTCACTGTTTTGATGGCTGAACTGTTGCATGTGTACAATAGCTGAATTGTAGCTTTCTCAGTTCATGTCAGGCTCTAACTGTAGTTTTCTGCCACACAGAGTTGCTTTCTTTGAACATTGATAAATCATGTTGCTGAGATGAACAGCTGCTCTACGTTCCCTTTCAGTCTGGTCTCTCGGTGCAACAGACTTGCTATGGGAATTGCGCCCCCGCGCGATTACCTGAAGGAATATACTCACGCCTTTACGGCTAGGGGCGTCACCGCCGCGCCAGAGGCCCCGCCCTCTGGG
Organism: Garcialebias charrua; assembly: GCA_038048925.1. Taxonomy (NCBI): domain Eukaryota; kingdom Metazoa; phylum Chordata; class Actinopteri; order Cyprinodontiformes; family Rivulidae; genus Garcialebias; species Garcialebias charrua. The sequence continues at coordinate 21,730 of JBBPBX010003366.1, forward strand.
TACTTAAGCGGCTTGCGCCCCTCCATCTTTCTCTTTTTTGCCCTTCACCTCGCTAAACCTGAACTACCTCTTCGCGGGACTTCTCTGTTGCTTCATCGCTCAACTTGAGGTGAGCTTGCTCCCTGCACAGAGCGCACAGAGAATTATTCCTGCGTACTGCTGGACTAGCGAAAGCTAGTCCGGCACATTTCTCTTAACCCCGAAGTATTTTCTTCTCCTCTCTCTACAGATGGCTTCGCTCGACGGCGCTAACTACGCCACAAGAAAAAAGCTATTTCGCTAACTCCTAGCGAGCTAGCCAGCGAAAGCGACGCAACGGAGGAGACATTTCAAGAAAAAAGATTCTGGAAGGACTCGCCCGCCTCATCTCGGACATGCCTCCGGAGAAAGGAAAGCGAAAGGTGAGACTTCCAAGGAAAACCAGCGGGACGGCGAGCCCAACTTTGCGCGCCTGTCCCAGTGGATGCGGTTTCTCCCTCGCAGCAACGGACACCCACGAGGCCTGTCCAGTCTGCCTGGGAATGCTTCATGCAAAAACAGCACTGGATACGCCCGACTTTTGCCCACACTGCAGCCTCATGATAGATGCGGTGCTGCGGCATCGGGTTGACCTCGTCGCCAAAGCCATGGGCGCTTCAGCGACACCAGCGGACGCAGACACCACAGAGCTACTCACTCCCACACCGGAGCTAGAGAACATGGCTCTACATGACAGCACACGAGTCGAATGGGGCGACAGCCCTGACGTGCTGGCTTCTATGGTGGACCTAACAGTCGAGTTCGACACCCGTGGCATGATGAACGAGGACGAGATCTCGATTTCAGCCTCGGGCGAATTTTCAACGGAGGAGGCAGACGTGGAACTGGAGGATCAGGGTGAAGATCTCTCCCAGACCCTGGTATGTGTTCCCAGAAACTGACTTTTCCATTCCTGCTCTGTTCGACTTGTACCATAGAGCAGCGGACGCGCTGCACATCCCATGGCCTGAACCTCCGCCTCACCAACAGGTCACCAGGCTAGCAGGAAACTATTTTTACTCGAAGCAGCAGGCCGCCACGAGGCAAAGGATGCCCGTGTTCCCGGACTTCCTCACAGAACTAACTCGCACCTGGACTCAACCAAGAGCCCCTATGCTTCTTCCCCTCTCACAGTTCCTCGACGTAGACGGGATAGATGAAGTGGGAATAGCTAACGTGCCGCAGATCGAGGACACACTAGCGTCTCACCTGGCTTCTAAATCATCAGGAACAAAACCAACTCTTCCCAGCAAGGCTTGTTGAATTTTAGTGTCTCTACTCGAGAAGTTCTACAGGGCTCAGGGACTTGCGGCACGCGCTATTAACGCGTCCGCGTTAATGCAGGCTTACCTGGCCGAAAAACTGCAACAGCTCCAAACAACAACGGACAAGCAGGCGGCCGCCGACTTGCTGGACGAAGCCCGCAGAGCAACAGACTTTGTGCTTCGTATGATGGGGACAACTGCTTTTGCACAGGGCTGGGGAATGGCGGAAGTGGTCATCGCGATCCACCACCTCTGGATGACTTTAACGGATCTCTCGGAGGGACAAAAGGTGCCTTTTCTCCACCACTCGATAGAGCCGGCGGGATTGTTTGGTAAAGCTTTGGAGCGAATTCAGACCAAGCTGGACCAAAGACGCAGACAGGCGGAAGCTCTCCGGGTGGGCATTCCCCGGAGAAGCTTCGCCCCCCCAAGGGAGTCTGCTGGAAGCAGACCTGCGCAGTCTCGGCACCACTCGGCAACGCGTGCCCCACCGCAGAAGCGGCCAGCATACGAGGAAGAGCCCCGGCAGAGACCCCCGGGCCAGCCTCGCGCCGAGCACGCATGGAGCAAAAACAGGTTTGTTCCCTGCCAGGCGACCAAACACAGGGCCTCCTCGGCGAATCGGGACAACAGACAAAAACGTGCCTGATGAACCAGGTCAACGTTTCCACGTTACACGATCACCCGCCCACGTGGTAATGGGAATGATCTTTTCATGTCCAGACTTTGCTTGTAACACAGTACAAAAAGCTGGTATATTTACAACCTGCACAAAGCATGCTTTCTCTGTTGTGAGTGACATAGAATCATGTACGTCATTGCACATAAGCACGAATAAAGGTCATGAAACAGCTCCTCTCTGTTTTATTGACTCTCAAAAAAAAAAAAAACAACAACACACAAATATCTTCAGCAAAACAGGTCCCTCTGGCCTGCAAGCCGTCATAAAGGGAGGGGGTCTTTTCTCCCCCCTTTTTTCACGGCCCACAGGGTATTAACCTAATTAATAAACCCCAGCACGGTACCTCTGATTCATCTGCAGTAAGCAGACACAGAGGCATCTGCAAACACCTCCCACACCTCTCATGGAGACAGGTGAGGAGGGTCACGTGCTCAAGCCCTCGCTCCATTGTGAACGATGGGGCAGCCAATACACTAACCAGACAAACACGTGACATGTCCGCACCTCAGGGAGGCAAGCTGACAGAGTCTGACGACGGGGGAGCTACATCAGATGCCCTCAAGCAGCCATAAAATTCACACCTCCACAGCAGCGACTGTGTTCAGCCTGCTGTGTATGAAAACAAGTCAGAGTTGAATCAGATATCTCTTCCTGGTTTTCGAGGGGGACTGGGCTCTTTATCATCAAATAATCTGAAGTCGGCCAAACCAAAAGGAACACCCCCACGTTCTCACGTTACAGACGCTCCTTTGTTATTAACGAGGGACACGCAATGTCCAAGCAGTAGTCAGACAGAACGTGACCTCCCGCTCTGTGCTGATCCAAATCTGCTTTCAAAAATAATTCTCCCAACGGGTGAAACACAGACCTCGGTCGGTTTACCTGGTACCGATGCTCCATTAAAGCCAAGGACCAGTAAACTGGACCACCCCAGAAAATGGATTGGAGTCAGAAGATCTGCTCGCTTACATAACTCGCAGTCTCACAGCCCTAGGACTCTAAACTTGGAGGAGGAAAATAGACTTTCTGCTCCAATCCTGTCTAATAAGGATGACAGGTTACATCTGCCCTCAATTACCCTTGAGCAGGGTAACTCGAGGGCGCATTGGCAAGGAGGCCTTCTTCCCAACCTGGTTGACCCCCAGGGGTTAACAGCCTCTGTGTCACCAGAAGGGGCAGTACAGCCACTTAGGCCAGGAACTGCCAAAAGTCTCTGCTTGTTGGCTGAAAAGAACAGGTTGATGGCGTCAGGCCTGCTGGAAAATGTGGTAATAACCATATAAAATGCCCGTGCTGGATCAACACAATCTCTATACGCCCAAAAGTGGCGTATTTTTGAAGCCTGGTGCTCAGAAAGAAATATTATTTCTTATGCATGCGACTTGGCTCAGCTCCTGACTTTCCTTTAGGACTTACTGGAAAAGGTTGTTCTTATTCAACGATTAAAGTTTTCCTATCAGCTATTTCAGCCTGTCACGAAGGCTGGGGATACAGGATACCCGGAGCACATCCAATCATAATAAGATTTATGAAGGGTGTCCTTCGGACTAATCCACCCAGCAGGACCCTGACCCCTGGTTGGTATCTTGGCCTGGTCCTGGGGGCTCTCTGTGACCCCCCATTCGAGCCACTGAGCGAGGTTAAGATAGATTTATTATCTTATAAAACTGCTCTACTCTTGGCACTTTGCTCGGCGAAACGCGTGGGTGATCTCCATGCATTGTCTGTACATCCAATGTGTACCAGATTCGCCCCTGACAGGTCAAAGGTCACACTAAGGCCTAATCTCGCATACACTCCCAAGGTCTTGACTTTGAACCAAAAGAGTCTAGACTTTGATCTCTCCTCCTTCCCACCTGCTCCTGTCCTTACTCAGGAACAGGAAAGGCTGAAGGCTCTCTGCCCCGTGAGGGCTTTACGCACTTACATGCAGAGAACAGCCGAATAGAGGAAAACAAACCAACTGTTCGTCTGCTTTGCAGCACCTGCTACCGGGAGGGCCCTATCAAAACAACACTTCTCACACTGGGTGACTGAGGCCATTAAAAGGGTGTACAGTAGCAAAGGTCAACAGGTACCCGCTGGAGTGCATGCTCACTCCACTAGGGGCTTGGCCACTTCCTGGTCATTATTCAAGGGTGTACCAGTCGCAGACATCTGCGCTGCTGCGAATTGGAGCTCATTAAACACTTTTGCAAAGCATTACAGTTTGGATGTTACTACGGGTGACGTCATTCAGGTTGTCCTTTCTAACACACAGTAGAAAGTAGCTTTGAGATGCCTTCTGGTCAAGGGTAGACGTTAACTCTAGCATGCATTTTACTGAGCATTTCAAGGGTGTGAATGGATTACGTTCCCATAGCAAGTATGTTACACCGAGAGACCAGACTGAAAGGGAACTGAAAGTTATGCACCATAACTCAAGTTCCCTGAAGGAAGGGAACGAGGTGCAACATATCTGGCCCTTTTCAATGCTGAAAGCTCGGTGAAGTGCAACTTTGGAGAAAGATGGAGGGGCGCAAGCCGCTTAAGTACCCAGAGGGCGGGGCCTCTGGCGCGGCGGTGACGTCCTTAGCTGTAAAGGCGTGAGTACCGTATTCGCCGGTATATTATACGCAGTATTTTTGCTCATTTGAATGTCCAGCGTATTAAACACCGAAGAGTATTATTTATGGATTTTTTCCCATATTTTTAGACTCATTTTTCGCTCTGATTCTTCGTTTTTCATTTTTGGCGAAAATGGTGCAGTACCAGTTTCGGCCGCTATACGGGCGCTGTAGGCAGCAGCCAGCAGAGGACTCAGAGAGTGAAGAGGAAGAGGGGCCACTTCCAGAAGTTTCTACTTGCTGTGTCCGAAAAAAGACTCCTTTGGTCGGACTGATGACTCTGTCGCTGCCCGCTCCCTGCTGTGGATGTAGCTGTTTTTGTTTGCAAGATACCACTCATAAACCACACCGCGGATTTTTAAATCCAGCTGATTTCACATTTGGTTCAGCTCAGGAGCCCGTCTGCTATAGTGAGGTAAGAAATATATTTTTAAGCGTTTATTTAGCTAAATTTAAAGAAACAAAGCGTCCGGTTTGACCCGCCTGGCGCCTGCATAAAAGTCAGCGAACTTTTTTTTTTTATCCAGCTGATTTGAACATTTCGTTAAACTCAGGAGTACGTCTACTATTAAGTCAGCTAAGAAATATATTTTTAAGAGTTTATTTAGCTAAATTTAAAGAAAGAAAGCATCCGGTTTGACCCGTCTGGCGCCTGCCTAAGATTCAGCGAACTTATTTTTTTTAATCCAGCTGATTTGAACATTTCGTTAAGCTCAGAAGCACGTCTGCTATGAAGTCAGCTAAGAAATATATTTTTTCTCGCAAATAAATAATTGTTTTACCGTGTTTCCTTGTGAAGATCTTCGTACTCGCTTGCTTCTGTCGCCGCCATCTTGATTAGGGCAAATGAGGCGCTGACGCATCGCGTGGTGATGACGCGTATTAAACACCGGGGCGTATTGTGTACGTTTTTTTCTTGTTTATTGTTAATAATTGGACAAAGCGTATTAAACACCGGAGCGTATTTTCCTCCGGTGAATACGGTATATTACTTCAGGTAATTGCGCGGGGGCGCAATTCCCATAGCAAGTATGTTGCACCTCGTTCCCTTCCTTCAGGGAACATGAGTTATGGTGCATAACTTTCAGTTTCTCTTTCTGCCATGATTACATTTTATTTTTGTAATTAGGTGTTCTGCTATTTAATGTAAACGTCCCAAACGTGAAAAAATATGTGTTGAAAAAAGGTACAGTGAACTCTCAAAGGTCGGAATCATGACTGACCTGTTTTAAGTGGCTACATTATAAAACCAATTCCCAGCACAGTTACTTGTTAAGCTTTTATTGGAGGTAGGTAGTAAACAATCTTACAGCAAACCTCGTCTTACTCTGGATTTCAATCGACCTGTATCTATGACACATCCTCAAACACTTTGCAAATTAGTTTTATAACAACCCGCAGCAGATATTTTTGAATTTAGTTTTTTTTTTTTTTTGAGAGAGAGAGACTGGTACCGCATGCCAAACAGGATCAACTCCTCACCAGCCACATCCACTCACATGCTGTGTGTTAACCCCTTCTATCTACTACTGCCAAGCACGTATCTTATGAAGAATGCTGAGAGTCATTCACGTCAATATAAGAGTCATGCAGTGCTGCTAAAGAAAACGAGTTTTATAGATCGGTTTCCTTTCAGCTGCTTAGTAAAAGATCAGTTATTTGCTCTGGAGATAAGGTGCACTGTTTATTCTGAAGTTCAACTTGGCAGTGTGTCGTAATAAAATCTTTGTTTTCACTTTCATTTTATCTGTACTTTCAACGCTGCATTGAAGCTTAAGAAAGCTCAAATGTTTTCTGTTTTCATTGTCACATGTCTTATGTTCTTCAAAAGCAAAAGAAAAATCAAAATCTATGACTTTTATATAATAATAATTACAATAATAAAAAGTTTTTGTAGCATCAAGAGGCTCTTCAGAGGTAAAGCGTTCATAAACAGAATAAACTAAAAACTAAATGAGATTGCATGAATGTGTCAAAATTTATTTGTTTTTATTTGTTTAACCTTTTTTTAACCTGCAAAATCTCACAGAGACAACAGTAGAAGAAGAAAAATGAAAAAGAATAACATATTTGTAAAACGAGTACCTTGGGAGTTTTGATCTAAGACCATAGTCGTTTCTAAGAATTTAAAATTTCTGACTAAATTTGAGCATAATCATTCAGATTCAGCATGCCCAGTTTTGACATTGAGGTTTTAAATAATGTGTAAAACTGCAGACATATTTTAACAACCTATGTGAGAATAAAATTTTGTAACAACAAAAAAAAAACCTTTAAAAAAAATTAAAACATACACAAATAGAGTAAAATGTATCACCTACCAGAGCAGAAGAGTTGGGTCCTACTGGACTGGAAAGAAGTACCACGTAGATCCTCTGCTGGCCCAGTAAGGACAGATCAGTTCAGTTTGTGGAGATTCAAACACTCCGCTCTGCTTCTGTTGAAAACTTGGTGATGTGAGTTGTCTGACTTTCCAAATCTTTGGAACAATGAACACATGCAGACACTACAGGTGCAACCTGCCACAATGGGATTTTTATCCTCCTTACTTCCTTATACTGCTCCAATTGGTTCCCTGCAGGCTTATACAAGGTAGATATTTACATAATGCACACCCACATACACCTACGCACA